>JACEFZ010025669.1:0-20681 GCA_014155875.1 Cepaea nemoralis
GTTTGGTTTCAATTTTCCAAAAGGGGGTTCCTTTTCTTTGGAAATTTTTTTTAAAGAGATTTAAAAGTCTCGACAGGGCTTCTATGCCTAAAGCTATATGCAACTGATGAAGCCAGGTCAAGTTAGTGGCCATACCAGGTATAATGTTTCTAATTATGAGGGAGAATCAAGACAAAGATTAAACGAGTGACAAGATCGATACTCAAGTCTTCTCGTCGACTTAGGGTCGAGTGGTTTGTTATGATTCTGGTTGGACCTACGCATAATTCCCATCCTTGTCCGGGACTGCGAAAGACTCCGACCCATTCCCCATACACAAACTGTTCTCATGATATTATTTCCCAACCAAAATTGTGCCAAGTGATCCCATGGCACTTTCCCAGACCAGTTGAGTGACTATATCGTGTGGGCCACGGAAACCTGGAAGCCGGGTTCTACAGCAGCCTGTTGTTTGAACAACCTACGCTGGGAAGAGAGACCTGAGGACCTATCCGGTGAGGTGGATGTGAACTAACGGGACAATATTGAGATCTGTGGTCTATGATGTTCAGAGTTGTGTTGCTTCATGTCTGGACTAGAGTTATCTCCTCAGTTTGTTTGTAGACTTTTATAGGTTCAACTGTCTTGATGTTTTCCTGTGCTGTCCTGTATTAAATTATTAAGTTACCAATTGGAGTTACTGTGACACTCGTCAGGTTATATGTGTGTCAGCCAGAAAGACACTGCAGGGAATAGGTCCCGAGGTCGAAAGAGAGAGTGACAGTGAGTCCAGGAAACGGAGGAGGGTTGGCCAGCAAAGATCTATCCCAGCCAGGGCTAAAGAATATTATTGAAGAATTGTGATATAGTTAATTGGGACCCCCCACTTAGCTTGTTACAATTTCTGGGGGCTCGTCCCGGGATATTTGAAATCCTGGTGGAGTTCTGGCTGATATAGTGATAGGGGACAGATATCCTTGTCTACTATCAATAGGTTCTGCCTACCGTGCCTGGCTATTGTCTGTACTCTGCCTGACACAGACTGACCGACAGGCGACGTGTTGTGGTCGTGTAAAATATCCAATTGTGAAATTGAAATAGAAATTTGATATAGAATTGCATACACTTACCCTCTGAGTTTAAGGTGGCATCAGCTAAATTTAATGTTGCAGAAGTGTAGGCTACAGGGCGAGAGATGGGCTACAATGGGGCGGAGTTACAGAAATATGTTCAAGAAGTTGAAAGAGACTTCAGACAAGCGGAGCGCGAAGCTAAGAAATTTGAGGCAGAGCGCGAAGCTAAGAAATTTGAGGCAGAGTGCGAAGCTAAGAAAATCGAAGCTGAGCGCGAAGCTAAGAAATTTGAGGCAGAGCGCGAAGCTAAGATAATCGATACAGAGCGCGAAGCTAAGAAAATTGAGGCAGAGCGCGAAGCGAAGAAGATGGAAGCAGAGCAGGCAGCCAGAGACCATGAGTTCCATATGAGAGAGTTGGAGCTGAAAGCTCAAACTGCCAAGGAAAGCGAGGGTGCAGTGGGAGGCACAGTTCTCCCTGACTCAACAGCTTCTAGTGGCGGTCCATACCAGGCAATGAAGTTCCCATTGCTCCCGTTCGATGAACGCAAAGATAAGATCGACCAGTATCTTCAAAGATTTCAGTCGATGGCTTTGGCTATGGGACTGGAACGTGGGAAATGGAACTTGAAACGCTCACAGGGCCTGAGAGGGACAGCGTACGAGGTATACTCAAGGTTGCCACCTGGTATGGAGAATGACTATGAGGCCCTGGAAAAAGCATTATTGAAAAGGTTCCAGATGACAGCCCATACATACCGACAGCAGTTCAGAAAGTCGAAGAGAGAGCCAGGGGAGATGTTCGCAGCCTACAGTGTTAGACTGAAGTCTTACCTTTTGAAGTGGATGTCATTAGCTGGATTTGCTAACGACTATGTAAGCTTAGAAGAATTAGTGGTTGTGGACCAAATGAAGAGGATGATGCCGAAGCCATTGCAAATCTTCTTGCTAGAAAATGGGGCAGAGAGGTTAGACTTGGTCAATACATTAGCGGAGAGGTATGTGCTAGCTCATGGGATAATGGGGAACTGTCACAACCCAATCCCCGATCACCAGACACTTGGTCTGGAAAGAAGAAGAACCCTAAAACAGCCCTCACCAAAAAGGAGGATCCTTTCGATAAAGTTCTAACTAAGAAATCCTCTAGTAAGAGTCCACCTGGATCTCCTAAAAGAAAGTGGAGTGAAAAGTGGTGCGCCTATTGCAAATCTCCCACACATGCGTAAACAGAAAGACTCTCACTATGCGGCCTGTCTTGTAGTAACCGGGAGGGGTCTAACAAGGAGGTAGAAGGGAGGGGTCTGAGAACAAAGATTCTGAGAAACCACCAGTAGTAGAGACGATACTTGTGAACGGACAACCAGTCGAGTGTCTCTATGACACCGGTCTACAGTTTGAGGCCGTAATTTCCTCACACTTAGTGAGCCCAGAGCAGCTAACTGGGGAGTCTATTGAGATTCAAACGGCGACCAAGAGTGCGGTAGCGATGTCTCTTCCAATTGCGAAGGTAGACATCAAATCGAAATATGTTACCGGCACTATACAGGCAGCAGTTCTGCTCGATCCTATCTTCCCAATGATCTTGGGTTGTCGCTACGTCTTTCTAGGGATCCCAACAGAACCCATGTACGTAGGGGCAATGCAAACCAGATCTCAATCGGAAGATGAACAGACGCCGGCCTTGATCGTGAATCCCTTGCCTGGGGAGTTACGAGCTGCTCAAATCCAGGATGCTACTTTGCAACCTTGCTTCAACCAGTTGCCAAAAAGTGCTCACCCACCAAGACGGGGTCAGTATTATATGAAGAATCGGTTACTGTACCGGAGAGCCGGAGTGGAGGAACGCCAGCATGGACAGCTGGTAGTTCCTAAGGCCTATCGGGAACAGCTTCTTCATATGGGACACACCATTTCTTTCAGTGGACATATGGGTGTCGGGGCAACACTCCAGCGCATTTCCTGCCATTACTACTGGCCAGGGATGACTGGAGACGTGCGTCGGTACGTCAAATCGTGCCCAGAGTGCCAGCGTGTGGCACAAAAACACTGGACGGCTCCGGTAATATTGGGCGACATGCCCATTATGAACTCTCCGTTCGAGAGAGTTACCATCGATCTTGTTGGTCCTCTTCCTCGGACTAGGAAGAGGAATATGTACATTCTTACGATGGTGGATTGCTGTTCCATGTGGGGTGAGGCGATACCGTTGGCCACAATCGATTCTAAGCGAGTGGCTGAGGCACTGATGGAGACCTTTACTCGGTTGGGATTTCCAAATCAGATCCTAACGGACAATGTGTCTCAGTTCTGTGGTAAACTGATGGAGGAAGTCTTTCGTATCTTCCAAACCAACCACATTCACACAAGCCCGTACCACCCTCAGTCTAATGGGCAAGTAGAGAGGTTTAATGGTACCTTGATGACCATGCTTCGAAAGTTGACTCAAGAGAAACCAGACAGATGGGATGAATATATCTCAGCCGCCTTGTTCGCCTATCGGGAGGTTCCCCATGGGTCGACCGGGTTGCCACCAGCCACTCTACTATTCGGGAGGCCCATCAAGGGTCCATTAGAAGCCCTATTGAGGTGTTGGACAGAGGAGGAAACTTCCGAAGAAGTGGTATCCTCCTACAAATACGTCGAAGAGTTAAAGAAGAAACTCCAGACGGGTTGGGCTTTGGCTGCTCAGAATCTGAGGGCGGCCAGAAAGAGACACGCGGCCTACTACAATAGACGGACGAAAGATAGGTCTCTTAAAGTGGGGGATCGGGTTATGTTGTTACTTCCAGTAGGTTCCAATAAACTCGAGATTGGTTGGCAGGGGCCTTTCCCGGTGGAAAGGTTTGTGTCCCGCACCAACTATGCCATCCGGATCAGGGGGAAATCCAAAATCTTCCACATTAACCTCCTCAAAAAGTATGAAGAACGATCTGATGGTACTTCTCTCCCACTCATGACTATGGCGGTCGCGATGGAAACTTAATCGGGTGAAGACGCGGATAGGGAGTATCCTTTACACCCTGGGGAAACCTATAGAGATGTACATATAAATCCTGATCTGTCGGCTGAAGAAACAGACCGGGTCATCCGTTTGTTGGAGTCCCATCAGCAGATTCTTACCGATCGGCCAGGGCGGACAGGGTTGGTCGAGTTTGATATGACTCTGACTACCCAAGACCCCGACCGTCAAAAAATATATCCAGTGCCCTTTTCGAAAGAGAAGGCCCTGGAAGCCGAAATCCAGAAGCTTCTGGACGATGACATCATCACTCCTTCGACGTCTCCTTATAATGCCGGGGTTGTCTTGTTGAGCAAGCCCAGTGGGGAGCACCGCCTATGTATTGATTTCAGGCATTTAAACAGTTGTACGACATTCCAAGTTGAACCGTTACCGAACACAAATCAACCGTTTGCCAGACTAAATAAGGCAAAGTACTTTTCAAAAATTGATCTAAGCCGGGGATATTATCAGATCCCTGTGAAGCCCGAGGTTCGCCCCTTGCTCGTTTTCAGTACTCCGAGTGGGCATTACGAATTCAAGGTGATGCCATTTGGGCTGAGCAATGCACCCAGTGTGTTCACCCGCATGATGAGAATGTTATTAGATCCTTTAAAGGATCCATCTGTCGTCTCTTTTATGGATGATATTCTCATCGCATCTGACAATCTGAGGGATAACCTGAAGTCCTTGGGAAAGATCTTCACAAGGTTAAAGGAGGAAGGGTTAACCGCCCGTCCAGCCAAGTGCATGATTGGCTACCAATCCTTGGAATTTCTGGGACATACTATTACCCAGGGGGGACTGGTACCGGAAGAAAAGAATGTTGAGAAGGTCAGACTCCCACCCCGTCCTAAATCCAAAAAAGATGTTAGGTCTTTCTTGTCTCTGTGTGGGTTTTACCAGAAATTTATTCCGAAGTTCAACGAAATTGGGGCGCCGTTAACCGAAACCCTGAAGAAAGGATCGCCAGATCCTATAGTCTGGACCCCGAGCTGTGAAGAAGCGTATGAGAAGCTGAAACAGGCTTTGGTGGATAGGCCAGTCCTGCAATTCCCAAATTTGGAGAAAACGTTTGTTCTAAGAACCGACGCGAGTAACATAGGGATTGGGGCAACTCTGTTGCAGGAAGGGCGAGTTAATCCTACGGTGCTATGTCCGGTGGCGTATGCAAGTAGAAAACTTTTACCCGCGGAACGGAATTATTCCACCGTCGAATGGGAATGTCTAGCTCTCGTGTGGGCAGTACAGAAATTTCAACCTTATCTGTATGGAGTTCCGTTCAAAGTGCAATTCGACCATCAACCTCTGATGTTTTTGGCAACTTCTAAGAAACTGAACGCGAGGCTAATGAGATGGTCATTGCTCATACAACCGTATCAGTTCACGGTCGAATACATCCCCGGAAGGGAGAATGTGGGAGCTGATTTTCTTTCACGGCATCCTATGGTTGAATGTGAGGGTGGGGCCATTCGAACAGAACCTCTGGTAGTCGAAAGTTCGTAGGGTTCGACTTTCTTAAGAGGGGGCCTATGTAGCGAAACGCCAGTGGCCAATGTCCTCATGCCTTCTTTGATTTTGGGTAAACAGTGGGAAACAGCTTTCGGGAACCCTCAGTTCTCTTATTCGCTCCATCCCCATGGAAGATAGTTCTCTTGGTTACTTTACATCCCGTTCTTCTTAAGAGAATTATTAGAAGTCTGCCCTTTCTTCGGGGAAACCCGATAGGGCGCCTTACACCAAATACGCACCAGTGCAACTTCTGGTGCAATTCATGTCCGTTCCAACACCTACCGTTTGGTATTTTCAGCATGTCAATTTAATTTAAAGATTAAGACAAAGGTGCAACCTACTACTGGGAAATCAAAAGGTAATAATTGGGTTCGAATTGGTTATGCTAGACCTTGGCTTGTGAATCTCTGTTGTCTAGACTAGTGAGATGAATTGGCGAAAAGCCGGTCATGCCCTATTGTGAGTGGGTTGACCGTTGGCCAATCTAGCTAAGCGTCTTGCTCTTGGCATTGCCTGGGAACGAATCTGAGCAATATATTTCTTCAGATGATGTCGCTTATTCTTGGCGGCAGATGGGCGGGTGCTATCTTTCCTCCTACGGAATGAACTCGGCATACTGTCATCTTTCATTTGACTATAAACATTCTATAGCTACGGTATGCCGGAAGGAGGGGAGGGCTCCGTGGGGACGGGTTCCATCCATCTATGATCTATCTTCTTGAGCCGGAAGAGGGTATCCACTGGGTTATCTCTTTCATCTTTTAGCGGATAGGATTGGCCAGGTGGACTGAATAGTTACTGGTCGATAAGATCATCCAGTTCTACGTGTAAGGTGAGGCACTGCCGGTACATTGCGGCGACAGCTCAGACAAGAGCAGCGGCCGGGAGGGATAGTCTCTTCTTTCCTATTCTTGCTAGGGATGGCGAACTACACTGCGTGCCAAACAGTCCCACTACTATAATATTAGTTAAAGGGGAAAAACACATATCACTACGCACACCACACCACAAGAGCTTTGTCGTGAGAAAGGCATGGTTTGCAAGTGAGAGGGAAGCCGGGAAACGAATGTGCCCAATAATAATAAAGGCAGGGTATGAGTGTGGAGAGTGAGTCTTGTATGCAAAAAGGTGCATAGGGTAGCCAACAGGACGTCTACAAGCTGGAGGTCTACTCAAGCCAAGACGTAACCAATCCAGGGGCTACCTGACAGGTCTGACCCATTCAATCGGGCCACTTATCTAATTGATTAGGTAAGCCAAAATGCATGAAAAATTTATTAACTGAGGCCCAATTGGACATTCAGGATTGTGGTGCATGAGTCAACCCAGTCGCTCACTAATCTTTGTCATCTCCAGGGTCCTTCTTTTGGCAGTAAAGAGAGTTGAAAGTCTCGACAGGGCTTCTATGCCTAAAGCTATATGCAACTGATGAAGCCAGGTCAAGTTAGTGGCCTTACCAGGTATAATGTTTCTAATTATGAGGGAGAATCAAGACAAAAATTAAACGAGTGACAAGATCGATACTCAAGTCTTCTCGTCGACTTAGGGTCGAGTGGTTTGTTATGATTCTGGTTGGACCTACGCATAATTCCCATCCTTGTCCGGGACAGCGAAAGACTCCGACCCATTCCCCATACACAAACTGTTCTCATGATATTATTTCCCAACCAAAATTGTGCCAAGTGATCCCATGGCACTTTCCCAGACCAGTTGAGTGACTATATCGTGTGGGCCACGGAAACCTGGAAGCCGGGTTCTACAGCAGCCTGTTGTTTGAACAACCTACGCTGGAAAGAGAGACCTGAGGACTAGTCCGGTGAGGTGGATGTGAACTAACGGGACAATATTGAGATCTGTGGTCTATGAATGTTCAGAGTTGTGTTGCTTCATGTCTGGACTAGAGTTATATCCTCAGTTTGTTTGTAGACTTTTATAGGTTCAACTGTCTTGATGTTTTCCTGTGCTGTCCTGTATTAAATTATTAAGTTACCAATTGGAGTTACTGTGACACTCGTCAGGTTATATGTGTGTCCAGCCAGAAAGACACTGCAGGGAATAGGTCCCGAGGTCTAAAGAGAGAGTGACAGTGAGTCCAGGAAACGGAGGAGGGTTGGCCAGCAAAGACCTATCCCAGCCAGGGCTAAAGAATATTATTGAAGAATTGTGATAGAGTTAATTGGGACCCTCCACTTAGCTTGTTACACATGGGTCAAAAAGTTTTGGGCATGTTATGAGAAGAAATGAATTGGAGAACTTGGTGACAACTGGCAAGATCGAAGGGAGGAGACCAAGGGGAAGACTTAGAAGCAAATACCTGGATGGCTTGGCCACGTGGCATGGTCGAGACTAGAAACACAGAGCTGATCCACGACTCTGGTGATCGAGTGAGATGGCATAACATGGCCGTCCACGCTTACCGGCATGGCACAAGATGGATGGATGGTCAAAATTTTATATTTGAAACCGGAAAGTCGGATTCTATTAAACCATACCCTAACCAATTCTTTCAGGTTGACTAGGTCAGTGAGACAGGGATGTCCCTTGTCTCCATTACTGTATGTTGTCGCTCTAGAGTCACTTCTAGAAAAGATACGACAGGACGACAATGTCAGGGGTACGTTCATACCAAGGAAGGGTGAATAAAAGCTGCGTGCTTATGCGGACGATACCATTTTCTTTCCGACAACTGAAAAATATGTACGGATCATATTGGAAACGTTCTCGTTTTTCGGCAAAGGGATTGGGGCAAAATTAAACGTCCAAAAATCTACTATAATGGGTTTGGGCAAATGGAAAAACAAGGCGGATTTTCCATTTGACTTAAGATCAAACAATCTTATAAAATTGTACGGAATAGTCTTCCCATGTCAACCAAATCAGACACACAAAGACACCTGGAAAAATCTAGAGAGGAAAATAACAGATATGTTACAGAGGTACAAATACAAAACAACTACCATATTTGGTAGAAGTACCATTGATAATACATATATAATTCCAAAAATACTATATCTGTGCACAGTCCTAGACACCCCACGTCAGACTGTCACAAACATAAACAAAGAGATTAAACGCTTCGTGTTTGGCAGCACCATCTACAGTATCAAACATACTACACTCATGCAAGACAACAAAGATGGAGGTATCGCCCTCCAAGACATAACAACCAAAATACAAGCACTTAGGATCAAACACGTAGGAGAAATCCTACAACACCGAGAAAAACACCCTTTAGCACACTATTACATTGGAATTAGGCTATCTTATTTAAAACCTATTAGGAATACATCCTCACATTACTTTGGCACTCTCCCAACATTTTACAAAACATGTATTTCAGCCATTAAAGGACACGAAAAATTAATACACAAGAAAACACATACAATCTACAAGCATTTAGTTTAATTACAAGCAACTCCAGTACACCTCAGAATTAAAAGAGGACATAGATATTTCATAAAAGATTATACCGAAACTTTATCTAATATTCACAACAAGCAAATTACCCTAAAAGCAAAGGAAATTACACATAGGCTTGTTTACAGAATGGCCCCAACAACAGAGAGAACAGCAAAAATAACTAAACAAATACTACAGTGTCAGCTTTGAAGACAGAACGTCCAAGAATCAGAAGAGCACATCTATTGCAAATGCGACACAATCATGCCAACAAGAAATCTCCTGGAAAACATCCTAAACACTCATAAGAAACAAAGAACAGATGTTTACAAAGCAATCATGATAAATTCCATTCCTTACTCCACACAAGACATCCACACAAAGCTACATGTTCTATTGGCAGAGTACAGACATCTTATATAGACATTAAGAAAGAAAGCATTATACAATTACAGAACAATCAACAAAGAAATTGTCCAACAACTTTATCAACAAAAAGTCTCAAACCTTCTAACCTTAGCCCCACAAGCGCAAATCCCGTAAGAGTTTTGCCTGAAGACAGCATATATTGCAGAAGAAGCAAATAACTTGTTTTAAATAAAGGATACCACAACTGTAAATGTGCCTATTGACGGTATTAAAAATCTTACAGTTATATTATTATTATTATTATTATTATTATTATTATTATTATTATTATTATTATTATTATTATTATTATTATCATTATTATTTTATTATTATTATTATTATTATTATACTGTTATTACTATTGCTACCATTATTAATAATTTTCCCATTATTATATTTGAATGTGCAACATGAAATATATTGTGGATATGTGTCTGTGTCGTTGGCAGTAACATATGTATGCGTCTGGGTGTGGATGCAGGTGGGTGTGTGTGTGTGTGATGCATGTATTTGCACGCGCATGTGTGTGAGTGTGTGTGTTTGTTTGTTTGTGTGTGCGTGCGCGCGCGTGTAGCAGCCTTTAAACCAAGGCAATATCTCAAGTATTTAAATGATGTTATATGGTAATGATATTGTTGAAAATAAAATAAAATATGCTTAACCATGTATAAACAAATTAAATAAGCCCTTTAAGTACCCAATAAGCTAAAGTGGCTAGTAGTGGTCATATTTTAAGTCCTTCTAATTATCTCCCAGGGGACATTCCATGGACTCTAATTGCTAGTTTTAAATCCCTGATTCTTGTCACCCAAACAAAAGGGGTCATGGACATTTACAGGACACTAGAGCGTAATCCTGTAATTTGACATCAGGCCAACAACACTAACAATGTGAACCTTCACCTCGGTAGCCTAATTACCCAGAAATTACAAAGAAGCCACATTTTAATGGGAATGATAATTTAAAGTTTATTGCCCAAGCTCACGGCATTCAATGTACTGCTGTCTCCAGAAAGCATGAGATAGATCAAGATAAAATGTGTGTGTGTGTGTGTGTGTGTGTGTGTGTGTGTGTGTGAGAGAAGAGAGAGAGAGAGAGAGAGAGAGAGAGAGAGAGAGAGAGAGAGAGAGAGAGAGGGGGAGAGAGGGGGGGATGGACATGTGTTACATACATTCCGCTTGTGGAAGTGGAAATGAATCATATGTAAGGCATGTGTGTTTACATGGACAATGCCATAAATGTTATATTATCATAACTGTATATATGTATGTATTTGTTTTATTCACACATGTGACACCTAACACTAACAAACGGCAACGCTCTGTAATATACACAAACAAACGAAACACACATTACACCTTGTAAATATACATTGCTTTGTATGAAATAAACGTTTCAAAAAAATTTTTTGTTTGAAAGACCTGTACAAGGTCTTAACTTTTGATTGAGGGCCTTTCCCTCTACAAATAATTTCTGGTTTAATCTTATTTCTTATTATTTTCATAACTATTCTCAGTATCAGCTTTGTCACGTGGCTGAGAAGTCGTATTGTGCGATGCTCTTTGTATTCGAAACAATATGATAATATATAACACAAAGTAATGCAGCCTTGCTACAGGAAGAGCTGAACATCAGAGACACGTTTCAGGAAAATTTGGATTGGGAAATAGAAATAATGCAGGTGACAAATTAATTGAATTTTCCACAGAAAATGAGTTAACGATAGCCAACACACTGTTTAAACAACACCAAAAGAAGACTCTTCACATGGAAGTACCCGGAGAGTATTACCAAAAATAAGTTAGAATATATGTTAATAAAAGTAGATAGAGATCAGGCATAACATCCGCAAAAACCCTACGAAGTGCAGACTGTGATACAGATCATCAGTTATTAGAAGCAGATCTGAAATTAAAACTCAAAAAGCTTACCCGATGACCAAGGCCACTTTGTTTTAATCTCACAAAAATACCAGATGCATACAATGTAGAAGTGAGGAGTCGTTTTGGGGTCTTGATGTCTGTACAAGAGGAAATGACACCTGATGAACTGGCAGTATACGCTAGAGATATCTTGATAACAGCAACCAAAGATTTAATTCCGACCAGGACTAAGCAACATAGACCATGGATTACACCATGCACGTTAGAATTAATAAAACAACGAAGGGAACTGAGAAAGAAAGGAGAAACCGATAACAGTAGGATGAAGTATAAATCTTTAACACGAGAAATAAGAAAGAACACAAGAAAGGACACAAACCAATATATAAAAGATTGTTGTATTAAAATAGAGCAATATCATAAGAATAGAAGAGATTACGAAATGTTCAAAGAAATGAAGTTATTGACAAGAAATGTTCAACCTCAATTAAATGTTATCTGTGACATGTTGGGAAATACCTTAACAGAATCTAGACAAATTCTAGAAAGATGGCAGGAGTACTGCAGTGGAATGTATGATATGAATGACTGTGAGGACATGAATGAAATACATGAACCGATGACAGCAGAGACAGAACCTGAACTGTCATTAGATGAAATTGCATGGGCAATAAAGAACCTCAAGAATGGTAAATCACCAGGATGTGATAAGATACCAGCTGAACTAATTACAGCGGGAGGAGAAGAAAGCATACACATCTATCACGCATTATGTAAAAAGATGGAAATATGGTATAGCCAAAAGAATGGAAGAGAACTATCTTCATTCCAATACCAAAAAAGGACAATCTGAAATTATGCACCAACTATAGAACTGTTGCCGTGATCAGTCATGCAAGTAAAATTCTATTAAAAATCATAATGGGAAGATTTCGTAAGAAAATGGAAAGAAGAGATCAACGCGGTTCAAGCTAGATTTAGACAATGAAGAGGAACAAGAGATCCTATACTCAACATGCGTTTAATAATAAAGAAGTGCTGAGAATTTAATGTAAACCTATTCTCATGTTTTGTGGATTATTCAAAGGCATTTGACTGTGCACAACATCAGAAACTATGGGAAATCATGACGAATATATGCTTTCCATCACATGTAGTACAATTCATAAAAATGCTCTATCTAGACCAACAAGCAGCAGTTAGAATAGATGGCGAGGCATCATATTGGTTTGGCATCAAGCAAGGAGTCCGTCAGGGCTGCGTGCTGTCACCCTATTTGTTTAACCTGTACGCCGAAAATATAATGAGAAATGTCAGAGGTGATATAACCAGGGAGCAAATATTGGTGGTCATAAATTACCAGAGATTCGATATGCTGATGATTCAGTATTACTATCCACATCACAGAATGGTTTAGAGAACCCAATAACCCCTCCAAGGCAGCTCCCGTCAGCTGTTATGACTATTCCCAGATAATTGTACTGATTCACTTACGAATATTCCTGTTTATTGAATTCATCAATTTATTGCATTTCATTCTTCCTAGTGACAACCATACTAAACTATAGAAAACCTAATAACCTCAACCCAAAGAAATAGTGAAAATCACAACTTATATCTTAACATAGCAAAAACAAAGATAATGCATACAGATAAAACTACTTTGGAGAAAGAAATATATGTTAATGGGGAAAGATAGTAGGTGGTAGAAAATTTTGAATATCTTCGGTCACTGATTACCAAGAATGGTGACATAATGAAAGAATTTAAATGACGACTGTCAATTGCTCTTCAAAGATTGAAACACTAAATAAAATATGGAGTGGGACAGACAGAACTACACACATTAGATTTTTAAGAGCATGCATCTTTCCCATTGCAACATACGCCTGTGAGACCTGGACACTTACTAAACAAGCTGAACAGGGCATAAATGCCTTTGAATATAAATGTTATAGACGGGTTCAAAGAATATCTAGGGTAAAGAAAAGAACAAATGCTTTCATACTTCAAGAGCTGAATATTGAAGGGGGTTGGCTTTCAAAGACGATACAACAAAGAAGATTGATATATCTTTGGCACTTGAAACGTCATGAAAGTTTGGAGAGACCAATACTGGAGGGGTATATGTCTGGGAAGAGAGGAAGGGGAAGGCCAAAGAGAAGATGAGTGCAGGATGTGGCGGATGATCTCCGATGGGTTTATCGGACGCGGGACATCTCGCTTGTGATGGAGAAGTTTTCCGGAAGGTTGTTATGGGAGATAGGTTCTGCAAAGGACATGCTACTGAATGAATGCAGCTTTTTATAAACACAGTTACGACAAAAAACAAAAAAAAAAAACTGTTGCGGTGACTAGCCTTCATCAGCAAACAAATAATACACAGAACTGAACATATAATCACGGAGAAGACCATCCAGTGATTACATAAAGGCATAAGAACGGGATAAGAAGAAAGAAAGGATGAATATGAAAAATGAGAACAATGAAGAGAAAATTAAAATTTAATAAAACAATAAATTTGCTGCATAATCCAAGGCTGTGATACTCTTTGCATTCTAAAGTTCCTGGTTTCTTTGGCAGAGATAGTTTTAGTTTAGTTTAGTTTAGTTTTAGTTTAGTTTAGTCGACGGATCAACATCGCCGCAAACGGGTGTAACCCAAAAGTGCTCCGTTCTACTCCTAACTCAAGCCTGAATCCGGAGAATCTCAACTCAGTGCACGAACACCGTATCACCTGCGACGATCCTGAAATACCTTGGGTAGATTTTAAACTCGAAATTTTTCCCGGGCAGCGCCGTTAAGCTACTCTTTTCCGATTTCCAACTGCCAAGGGATATTTTACGTGCGCAACTCTACACAGTGGTTCTCGGTGGAAACGGGAGTGAAAAAGGGTTGTGTCTTGTCACCGATGCTCTTTGGTATAGCTATCGATTGGGTCGTGCGCAAATGCACAAACAACACAAATAGGGGTATCCATTGGGTTGACAAAATTCTAGAAGACCTGGCCTGTGCCGACGACATAGTGCTTTTAAGTTCAACACACCCGGATGCCCAAGAGAAAATAAACCATCTCCGAATTGTTTCAGGACAAATTGGTCTCCAAATTAACATTGCAAAAACAAAAACTATTGATCTTACCAACAGTTCAGACGACACAAAATTAAACAACCATGTTCTTGAAAAAGTCAACAGCTTCACATACCTAGGAAGCAAAATGACATCTACAGGGGACTCAACGCCAGAAATATTATGTAGAATTGCACTGGCATCTGGTACCTTCAATAAACTGTCAAACATCTGGAAGTCAGAGACACTCAGCAAACATACGAAACTTAAAATCTTCAACTCTTGTGTGATTCCAGTGCTAACATAGGGATGTGAGAGTTGGAAATCAACGGTAGCTTTAGATAAAAAAAAGTAGACAATTTTGAGAACAAATGTCTTAGAAGAATTTTAAACCTCCACTGGACAGATTTCAGAACCAATACGCAAATAAGACAAGAGACTAAGCAAGATATTTTATCCAATTTTATAAGAAAACGCCGTTAGAACAACATCGGCAATGTACTCAGAATGGACAAGACAAGACTCCCCAACCAAGCACTGTTATGGTCACTAGTAGGGAAAAGAAAACGGGGAAAGACCAAGAGAGACCCTGTAGGAACCAGCATGGAGAGCCATCTTCCCGGGCCTCCGACTCAACGGAGTCGAAAGCCGAAAGGGGAAACCCTCTTGCCTTCTTTTGTTCTTGGCTTTAGTCCCCCGGAAATCCGTTGTCATGGGCTTGGTGTCCCAAATGTGTTGCTCAGGCAGATTTCGTGAGACCCGGGCCCATGCTTTATTGGGGCGAGGGGTTCCCGCCCTGCAGGAGTCCTTGCTTGGAGGAACGGCCCTTGCTTTGAACCCCGGGGCCTGGCCCCGGGCCTCGCAAAGCGCTAGGTCGGAGAATTTAACCCCCGGGCCTTGGAAAAATCCTCCCAGGGGACCAGATTTCCCCAGGGCCAGGTGAAAAGCCCTCACCGGGCTGACCCAAACCCAAACCCGGGCACAAATCCAGGAATAAAACCCCCTCCCCCCGGGTTAATGGACCCCTTTAAATTGGGGGACCATAACCCAGAATATCCCCCCCCGGGGTTCAAACTTAAAAATTACTGAAAGTAATCCGGTGAGATTTAAAATTTTTTTAAAATTTTTTTTCCAAATACCCTTTTTTTTGATGTAGGGGGAGGGCCTTTTTTAAACCCAAAGGGGGGAAAAAATTTTAAAATTTTGGGATGGCAGAAAAAAGGGCGGGGCGGCCGTGGGGGCCGGAACCCCGGGGGACAAAAAATCCCCCGGTCTAAGTGGACCGGGGGGGCGAGGGGCGGGACGGACGCTAAGGGGAAGGGGGCCGGAATTAATTGTTTATATTTTTTAATCTTTTTCCCTTTAAAAAGGGACGGAGCCTTATAATTCGGCTAGATGTTTTTTAATAACAAACTCAACAAAAAAGGGACTTTAGTTTTAATAGATATTTTCCGGCAGCTCACTGGGGTAATGGTTAATCCTCTACCGAGGCCAATTAAAAAACGTTGCCCAAAAGGTAAAATACTAAACTAATCGAAAAAACCCCAAATTTAGGGTTTTTGTTTCCGGAAAGTGCTTCCTTGGATTGTGTAAATTTTTTAAAACCCCAAAAAAAAAACCAAATAAATTTAATTAAATTTCTACCCGGTGCCCCTTTTTTCAGGTTTTATTATATTCAGCTTCGCTGCGTTTGTCCCTTTTTCCGTAAACCCCTTTAATTTTTAAAATTTTTTTAATTTAAAATATATTAATTTTAAAAAATTTTTTTTAATTTTTAAAAATTTTTTTTAAAAAATTTTTTAAAAAATTTTTTAAAAATTTTTTTTTTTTTTTTTTTTTTTTTTTGTTTTTTTTTTTTGCTTTGGGCCCTCTTCGGGGCTTCAATCCCTGGGGAAAAAAGGGTTTTTCCCACCAAATTTTCTTTTTTTTTTTTGGGTTTTTTTTTTTTTGTTTTTTTTTAAACCAAAACCCCGGGGTTTAAAAAAGCGTTTTTCCCCGACTTAATTGAAAGGAAAAACCCGAAAAAGGGGGGGTTTTTAAAAAAAAGAAAAAAATTATATAAATTTTTAAAAAATTAATTTTTAAAATTTAAAAATTTAAAATCCTAAAAAAATTGGGCCCAAAAACCCCCCCAAAAAAAAACAAAAAAAAATATAAGAAAAATGTTTTTTTTTTTTTTTTTTTTTTTTCCCCCTTTTTATTTTCAAATTAAAAAAAAAAAAATTTTTTAAATTAAAAAAATTTAAAAAATTTTTTTTAAAAAATTTTAAAAAAGGGGGTGTAGTTTTTTTATTTTTATTTTGTAGACCCTTTTAAAAATTTCACCCCCAAAAATTTTAACCCTTTTTTAAAAATTTTTTAAAATTAATTTAAAAAAATTTTTTTTTTTTTAAAAAAAATTTTTTTTAAAAAAATTTTTTTTTTTTTCAAAAAATTTTTTTTTTTTAAAATTTTTAAATTTTTTTTTTAAAAAAAAAAATAAAAAAATTTTTTTTTCCCCCTTTAAAATTTCCCCGGGGGGAAGTTTTTTTGGGGAAAGGGCTTCGGGGGGAAAAAAACCCCAAAAGGGGGAAAAAACGCCCCCACGCAACCAAAAAAATTTTAAGGGGAAAAACTTTACCTTTTTTAATAAATAAACCCCCCCCCATAAAGGCCCAAAAACAAGGGCAAAACCAAAAAAAAAGGGGCCCCCCTTTTTTTTTTTTTAAAAATTTTAAAAAACCCCTTTTTGGGCCCCCCCCCCTTTTTCCCCTTTTTTTTTAAAAAAAAATTGGTTTTTTAAATTTTGGTTTTTTTAGGTTTTTTTTTTATAAATAAAAGCATTAAAATTTTAAATTTTTTTTTTTTTTAAAATTAACCCAATTTTTCCCTAAAAACCTTTTTATTTAAAAACCCCCCGGGGGGGGGGGGCAAAAACAAGGCAGGGAACCAAACAAAGGGGTTTTGGGCGGGGTTTTAATGTTTAAAAAAAAGGGATGTGACCCTTTATTTTAAGGACCCAGAGGGAAAATATATTTTGGGTCCCCTTAGGTTTTTCCCCCCCCGGGGGAGCAAAAATTTTTAAAAAATTTGTTTTTTAATTTTTTTTTTTAATTTTAAAAAAATTTTTTTTTATTTTTTAGCAATTTTTTTGTTCTTTTTTTTCCCCCCCGGGGTTAATTAAAACACCCAAAATTTAAAAAACCCTTTTTTTTTTTAAAAAAAAAAAAATTTTTTTTTTTTGGGGGGAAAAAAAAACACAAAAACCCTTTTCTTTCCCGAACCCCAGGGGGGGCCCCTTTTGGAAGTTGATCGGGAAAGGGGTTTGGCCCCTTTTCCCGGTCAAAAAACACCCGCCCAACGGTGAAACCCAAAAGTGCTCCGTTCTACTCCTAACTCAAGCCTGAATCCGGAGAATCTCAACTCAGTGCACGAACACCGTATCACCTGCGACGATCCTGAAATACCTTGGGTAGATTTTAAACTCGAAATTTTTCCCGGGCAGCGCCGTTAGGCTACTCTTTTCCGATTTCCAATTGCCAAGGGATATTTTACGTGCGCAACTCTACACAGTGGTTCTCGGTGGAAACGGGAGTGAAAAAGGGTTGTGTCTTGTCACCGATGTTCTTTGGAATAGCTATCGATTGGGTCGTGCGCAAATGCACAAACAACACAAATATGGGTATCCATTGGGTTGACAAAATTCTAGAAGACCTGGCCTGTGCCGACGACATAGTGCTTTTAAGTTCAACACACCCAGATGCCCAAGAGAAAATAAACCATCTCCAAATGTTTCAGGACAAATTGGTCTCCAAATTAACATTGCAAAAACAAAAACTATTGATCTTACCAACAGTTCAGACGACACCAAATTAAACAACCATGTTCTTAAAAAATGTCAACAGCTTCACATACCTAGGAAGCAAAATGACATCTACAGGGGACTCAACGCCAGAAATATTATGTAGAATCGCACTGGCATCTGGTACCTTCAATAAACTGTCAAACATCTGGAAGTCAGAGACACTCAGCAAACATACGAAACTTAAAATCTTCAACTCTTGTGTGATTCCAGTGCTAACATAGGGATGTGAGAGTTGGAAATCAACGGTAGCTTTAGATAAAAAAGTAGACAATTTTGAGAACAAATGTCTTAGAAGAATTTTAAACCTCCACTGGACAGATTTCAGAACCAATACGCAAATAAGACAAGAGACTAGCAAGATATTTTATCCAATTTTATAAGAAAACGCCGTTAGAACAACATGGGCCCATGTACTCAGAATGGACAAGACAAGACTCCCCAACCAAGCACTGTTATGGTCACTAGTAGGGAAAAGAAAACGGGAAGACCAAGAGAGACCCTGCATGGAACCATCATCAGAGAAGGCTCATTCAACGGCCAAGTAAACATCCAAGATCTACAACAGGTAGTAGCGAACAGCCAGACATGGAGAGCCATGCTTGCTTGCTTGCTTGTGTTCGTTGGCTTGAGCTCCAACGCGAAGTCCTGTATGTCGGATGAAGGCATCCTGGTGTCCAACATCAGTGTGATGTCATACAGGACATGAGGTTTGCGTGAGTATCCGTTGTCCCATGTCTGGCTTATTGGTGTGCAGACTGGTGGTTCCTCGCCGTGCAGGCAGATACTCTCCGACTTCGGAGGAATCGGCGATCCTACTGACTTTAGTCAGGACCCCGAAGGGACCTGTTGCCCAGGACGCTCGACGAGGATGCGTCAATAGGTCTTGGCCAGTATATAACCCGGCCCTGGTGCCTTGGAAACACCTCTGCGTCCCATGGAGAGCCATGACTTCTGCCCTATGCGCCGCCTTAGGCTCAAGAGGAAAGACTAACACTACACACGGGCGTCCGATCTCACTACCCAGAGACCAGAAGAAATTTTCTTACTAGAAGTCCACGTGAATAAAGCCCGGCCCTCACCCGGGCTTGAACCCCTGGACCTCTAACATTCGGGGCGGGCACCATAACTCGAGACCACTCATCCCCCTCTTTGGCAGGGCTATACAGATGGATCTTAATAGATCACTAGGAATGTAATCACTAGTGTAGATGTCATTTAAGAATTATGTCAATATTTCGATTCCAAAATCACCTATTTTGACTGATGTCAGTCGCGGCGATCGAGCAAACTTTGATCTAAAGCCTACAATGGGTGACGTTCTAGAGAGTTGTAAACTTGGTGGAGTATTGATGCATGATAAGGCAGACGTGGTTGCGGCCTTGTGGGAGCACGTGTACACCTCGGAGGAGCAATAGATCACCATGGTCTGGCAAGAATGCGACAGCGAGGGGTGACGAGGGATCTGGCCGACGATCGACGCTCAGAGGAAAAGGGGAGACGGACATATAATCAGATTGCTACTGGTACTATTTGTGTTGGAACTCTTTGCTGGCTGCTAATGACAGGGACGGAGCGCTTATGGGAATGCCTCGAATGCTGAGATGTTGGTTCCTAAATCAATCAATCAATCAATCAATCAATCAATCAATCAATGGGTGACGTTGTAGCATTCTAATATGATAATTTGGTCGCGTCTAGCATCAGCTGCGTGGTCAAGTGGTTACATAACCCATCTCACACGCCAGTGATCCGGAGATCAATCCAGGGTCTAGTCAGCGATATGCACTACTGACGAGCTCAAAATAGCGATAAACTAGAGTCTAGTACTTCCAATCTGACGTGGACGCGGCCTTAGGTTCATACCGGAATATGATCAGCGTTGCCAGTAGTGGATTGTGCTCAATCTTTAAACCTCAAATCCCGAAACAACCAAATAAATTTAAATGTAATGTTGTCTGGACCAGGTGCCTTTCCATTCTTCACGTGATGTAGTGTATATTCAGCTTCCGCTGCAAGTATTAGTGGACCACAATATGTATTCACGATAAATTATGCCACTATATATATATATATATATATATATATATATAATATATATATATATATATATATATATATATATATATATATATATATATATACTATTATATATATACTAGCTGACCCGGCCCGGCTTCGCCCAGGCCCTGGATGGGATCTATCTATCTATCAGTCTGTCTGTCTGCTTGCTTGTCTGTCTGTCTGTCTGTCTGACCCTGCCCGTCATCGCCTGGCTCCTGGTGTGAGCATCTCATTTCATTCATGTAAGTAGTCATATAAGCTCCCGTTCCCGTTACCGACTGTCTGTCTGTCTGTCTGTCTGTCTGTGTGTCTGTCTGTCTGTCTGTCTGTCTGTCCCGGCCCGGCTTCACCCAGTCCCTGGTGGGGCTTTTAATGAAAACTGTTTTTAATCACCGACATGACAGTTGATAAATTTTTGTAAGCAGAAAGAGGGTTAAAATGTTTATAAAGCTA
>JACEFZ010025670.1:0-18215 GCA_014155875.1 Cepaea nemoralis
CTATTTAGTTAAACACAAAACCCCTATCGCTACTCTAACGAGGTGCACACTACAAGTCCTGTCCTCCCGTCCGATGTTCTTTCATCCCCTCGTCACACACCACGCGGATCGACCTTGACCTTGGTGCGTGTTGCCTCACATGGCACGCTGATCGCAGACGTGGTATGTTGAGTGGATACTCAACTTCTCCGTGGCTACCACGAGGCGTGATGCTATCGTGATTAGAGTGCTAACTCTCTGAACAACGCCTGCGTGTCTCATGAGGGAATGGATAACCATCTCCCATTACCTCATCTCCCCTGCCCTTACCTCGGGCACCGTATCACCTCCTGGCCTCTTCAAGATTGACTGCTCTTCCTGGCGGAGGGGATGCGGTCGAGTCTTTGACACACACCCACCCCTCCTGTGTTGCGTCATCAACTTTCACTCATTGGTTGTGACGCAAGAGGTTTCTAAAAAAAATTTAATGTCTCTAATTTTTTTTGTCAAAGACTCTAGAAAACCTGGCTTTTGGCACTCTAATAGACTTCTACTTCAAACTTTGCCTATGGATTTATTTAAACACGGGAATCGTCGCCGGAGCTACGGAGCACGTGCTCTGCGCTTGACACATCTTTCAGCGGCTAGCGAAGAGAGGGTGAGGAAGAGAAGGCGAGGAAATGGTGTGAGAAGAAGGCATAGAAATAGGAGGGCAGGCGCCAGGAGAACAAGACGAAAAGTGGAGAGACTAGGTTTCAACCATGTAAGAGTGGGATACTGGAACTGTCGTAGTGCCAAGCAGAGAGGTCCTGTATTGGAGAAACTATTATGTGATTTTGATGTCCTCATGCTCCAGGAGTTAAATACAGATAAATACCATTGCCCTGGGTACGTCAGTTATATAAACCCCACTGGGCAGAAGAGACATGGGCAAGGTCTGCTGGTGAAGAGAGGAGTAAAGCATGTGGCACTTGACTTGAGCCAGTGGAATCACAGTGCAAGGGAGGTCCAGGGTATACAAATGGAGATTGGTGGCTTAAGTTGGAACATCATAAATGTATATGCCACAGTGGACTGTTTTGTCAGAAAGGAACAATGGGACTGGCTTAAGGAATTAGAGGACTTACCAGGTGATAGGCTACTCATATGTGGAGACTTCAATGCGAGAAACAGAGATTGGGACAGTAGTGGAGAAAATCGACAAGGAATTGCACTTGCGGATGCCATGGTGGACTCCGAGGTGGTCTGCATAAATGATGGTAGGCCGACTAGAATGGCAATGAGGCCTGGCGATGCGGATACTGCTATTGATTTGGCACTTGTCTCCCAGTCATCAGTCCTTGATGTAAGGTGGACTGTTTTGAATGACCATGGGAGTGATCACATGCCATGCTCAGTCCTGATCTCTAAGTCCAGGAAAGTTAAGGCTGGGAGAGCGCGCAAGACCTTTCGGTATGAGCGGAGCGACAGCCTTCTTGGACGCCTCAGACATGGGGCATGCAACAGGACTGTTAAAACTCCTTTTTTGCAGCCCCCATGGTGGACCCCAGAAGTAGACAATGCGTGGAAAGCAAAGAGAGCTGCAGTGAAGCAGCTAAGGAAATTGCGACAGACACCCCTAAGCTCACGAGAGGAAGTGGACATAGGGGAAAATGACAAGAAAGACAAGGTGGAGGCTTTCAAGCGATGTGCTGCAGAGGCCAAGAAAGTAAAATGGGAGTGTTTTATGAAGGACATTGGAGGTGATAAAACACTGCATAAATTCTGGAAACTGTACAGACAAATGCAAAGAAAAGATCGGCCTATGACAGTGGGAACAATTTATAAAGAGGATGGGGTACGCTTGACAACAGACAAGGAGAAAGGGGAGGCGTTTCTCCAGAGATTTTTAGAGCAGACCAATCATAGTGATGCGGATACCAGGGATGCAGTTAGAGTGGAATTATCTGGCACAATAGAGAATATGCCTTACGAAGACATCGTACTGTTTGAAGATGTTAAACATATTTTGCAGAAGGCAAAAGACACGGCACCAGGGCCTGACAGTGTTAGGTATGGCCACATGAAGGCTTTGAGCGATGTGGACCTGAAGGAGATGGCTGGCTGCTTTAATCAGAGCATTAGGACAGCGTCAGTACCGCAGGATTGGCTGCATAGCTATCTCATCCCTCCTCCCAAAACCATACAAGGATCATTCAAAGCTTGCAGGCTTTAGGATCATCACCCTTCAAAATACATTTGGGAAGGTTTTAGAGAAGATAGTCGCTGTTAAGCTGCAGGATTTTTTGGAAAGGGGGAAGCTTCTTCCAAGAGGCCTGGGGAGCTACAGGCCAGGAAAAGATACCTGGTCGAATGCAGCCACCTTTGCCTTTGACGTTTATGAGGGGTTCCAGAGTAGACAGGAAACGATGGCGGCAGCGCTTGATCTCGAAGATGCGTACAATAGAGTTCGCTATGATATTTTGATGACCGCACTTATGGAGAAGGGGGTCAATCCCTGGTTGGTGAACTGGATAGCAGCCGTCCTGCATTCTCGTCAAGGTTGCTCTCCGTCTAGGCGCATGGACCTCAGAGCCACATATTTTAACCCCGGGACTGCCACAGGGATCTGCTATCTCACCGGTGCTCTTTAATGTGTATACGAGCAAGATTGCATACCTAGAAGCACCAGGGGTTGGAAGGATTCTAACATTTGCAGATGATATTCTTGCATACAGGCAGGGGAGAAATAGGGATCAAACAGCCCAGGAGCTACAGGTGACAGTGGACAAAGTGATTGACTGGTGCACTGAAATGAGTGCTGTCATCAACCCGGAAAAGGCGGCGGTGTTGTGGTGCTCTCTGGACAATAGGATTGTGAGAGATGATACCCCAAGCCTCACGATAGATGGTAGAAGCGTCAACAGAGAGAACAAACTGAAGTATCTGGGAATCACATTTGACAGGAGTCTGTCCTTCAAGGACCATGTGGAGACGGTTGTGACAAGATCTCAAAAGGGACTCAATGCACTTAAAACTATGGCTGCAATGGACACAGAGCAGAGAATGCTCTTCACACTATACCAGCACTTGATCCTCTCAGTGATTGATTATGGACTAGGAATGCTCACTGTCTCAAAGAGTCAGCTGGTGAAATTAGAGCGCATACAGAATGAAGCGATGCGGGTCATTCTGGGATGCACCAGAGACACTCCAGTAGTGTGTATGCGTTACATCCTTGGTCTTCCTACTGTTGCTAGTAGGCACAAGGTGATGCAAGCGAAGGCATACCTCAGAGTAGCTGCAGACACAGATCACCCGTTGCATGAGGCGCTGGACGTAGTTAAGGGTCAGAGACTGATAAGAGGGAAATCATGGATGGCTCAGGCGGAGGATACGATCAGACAGGTGTGCCCCTTGGAGAACATCAGGCGAGGAGAGGAGTGGGTCAGAGTGCCAGCCGTGCAGTCAGACTTGTGCAGAGTTGTAATAACATTGAACCGGGAGTGCAGGGAGTGGCCAGCAGGGGCCACGGAAGTGGAAATTCAGCAACTAATTCAGGAAAATTCTCGCCCGGGTGATGTGATTATCTACACGGATGGGTCAGTGTTGAGAGGTAGGAGAAGTGCCTGGGGGTTCTTGGCAAAAACTAATGGTCGGCGTTTGGTGCAGGAGAGCCTGGCGTATGATAACACTACATCTAGCTTAAGAATGGAGGTGGAGGCGGTCAGTGCAGCTTTCCGCTGGATAGAAAACACGATACATACACACATTGTGATTGTAACTGACTCAGAAAGTATGCTGAGAAGGGTGAGAACAGGTAGGCTTCGTGCAGAGTGGCTTGCTTCGCTTCGGAGGTCACGGGTAGTAAGCATCACCTGGATCTTTTCTCCTGGGCATGCCGGTGTGCTGGGGAATGAACAGGCGGACAGATTGGCTGGCTCGGCAAAATTTGGTGGAGTATTGATGCATGACAAGGCAGACGTGGTTGCGGCCTTGTGGGAGCACGTGTACACCTCGGAGGAGCAGATGGAGCACCATGGTCTGGTAAGAATGAGACAACGAGGTGTGATGAGGGGTTCTGGCCGACGCTCGGCGCTCGGAGGAAAGGCGAGACGGACATATAATCAGATTGCTACTGGAACTATTAGTGTTGGAACTCTTCGCTGGCTACTGAGGATGGAGACGGAGCGCTTATGGGAATGTCCCGAATGCTGTGATGTCGGTTCCTAGATCAATCAATCAATCAATCAATCAATAGACTTCTACTGACTATTGTCACAATGTAGCAAAACTTTACTTGGCTACTGGCAATCGCCACAAACTTGACTGGTTGGCGTGAGCCCTCTTCTCACATGCTATATTATATTTATTAGAGGTATGTCTGAACCGGACCGTTGTCTTATAAGACCTGCCCTCACATAGTAAATTAACTTACTACCCATACAAAGTTGACTTTTTTAGGGTCAACACATGAATTGCTTCATGTCCCCCATATAATATTTAACAACCATTATACAAGAGTGTGTGCGACAGGCTTTACCTACTTCGCTTCCGCGTGTAAAGTCCTATTTCACTGTTAAGTTAGTTTTTCGTTGTCTATTATGTCCCCTGACCCGAAGTTATTTCCCTTTGATCTAGAAAAAGTGTATGTAATTTATCTGTTTGTTTTTCTGGTTGTGTGTGTGTTTGGATGTAATTAATTTACTAATCTAACTTCTAACCTATGTTTCTACCTCCTATGTGTATGTATGCTAGTTTTTTAAGTGTCATAATTTGGTTAAATGTGGCCACAAACAGGTGTATAACACTAATTCGTGACTACATTCCCTTGTTATGAAACCCCAAAATACTATAATCTAAGTTCTAAACTATCTTACAGACACACATTCACACTAACACATTCTCAATAACGAAAACCAACACTAACACAAACATTAAAAGTCGCGTCAGGCAGCAGATGAATTTGCTGACTGATCTCACTCTCTCCCGTCCACTTTCCATTCGCTCTCACTTTCACACTTCTGCCACACCCCTTTCACCCCCAATTCTGTCACACATCTCTTATCCTTCTACACTAATCCTTCCGATTATTTAAAAACCTTGGAGTGACACTGTACAGGTCCGGCTCAGTTTGAGACAGTTGAGCCCAACGACTGTGCGAAAATCGCTGCACGAGTCATGTATTTACACTATATTTACATGGACGAGAAAGGGTTGATGGTGTATCCCCTTGGTCTCATCATCCATTATATTAAACTAAACTACAACTTTAAATCCTAACATAATAATATTAATTCTATAAATATGTATTTAATGTGTTAACTAAATTTTGTCATGTTAATTATATGATATGTTTATATTAATCGTTATGTTTGTCTAATCTAAGGGATGTAATCTAACTATTTAAATGTAATTAATGTGACGTGAGTTATGTACCTTAATTACATGGATGATGTGAACATAAATTATGTAATTTTCTAACACTTTACTAACTAATGTTTTTAAATGCACAAAGGAATTATATGAGTGATATTCTTAATCTAAATGGTGTAAATGATGTATGTTCCCTTATCTAATCTTTTTATCCTATTCTGATGTAAAATGATGATATTACTAAATGGTAATATTTGATAGGTGGTATAGTTTCATTAAGATGGAATGAACTGAACCGAACTGAAGCTAAGTGAAATATAACAACCTAAATGGTACTATTCCTATCAAACTTTTAATTTAGCTTGTAATTAACTATTTTTACGTCTAAATTAATATTCTAATTTAATTTTAAGCTAAGTAACTGGGTTAATTACTGTACTAACTGCACTATTAAAATAATGAGAACTATTATATTTCCTAACCTACATCTAATTTATCACTATCTTAAAATATTATATTACACATCACAATAAGTTTATATACATGGTAATCAGCTACCTCAGGTTAGTTGTTGCCTTCATTATTGTACATTGGTTTTATAGGCATAATATATATACACACTTTGCCTGGGTATCTGAAATACATTGCACAGTCATACTAGTGTTCTATCGGTAGTGCACGTGTAGAGTTCGCTGGTGTCGTAGCTCAGTCTTTTCGTGTCTGTAATCAAGCATTGTTCTGACACTGTTTTCTGCGCTTCACTCAAATGATGCACCGGAATGGAGCTTAGTTGGTAATGAGCTGTCCTATTTCACACGGTGATATCTACGTTTTGCAGCACAGTTCTTCACTTGATGTCTACGGACACATGATAGTTCACTGTTCTTGGTACATGATTAAGCACATAATGTCGATGTATATGTAACCTATTTTACATAGAATAATATAATATATTCATGTACTAACTATCACTCTACATTTATCTGTGGGATTTCAGGTATTTCTACCCCAGATGGTAAAATTAGTGACCACCTGTATATCCGGTCATTTCGATGCACACCACTCTGTATGACCGTGATTGGGGAGTTGTCGGTCTGGACAATGCAGTGAACATCCGTCAGAATTAGATGGAGCTTTCTCACCGCATAGATGACGCTTAGGGTTGCAACTGTGATATGGAATCTCTGGACTCAGCAGGTGTGATCTTACGGCTCACGTAGCAACTCGGGTGGAAGATGCCCTCAAAAAATTGGCCTAGTACTGCTGGCATCTGTCCTAGAATAATAAACGAGCCTAGGATTAGGCAAGCGGAGGATTGGAATATTACAAAAAAGGATTTTCATTTTTGACAATGCAGAAATTAATAATGCATCTTTCACATCCAATTTTACAGATGCTTTTAAAACCTTGGAATATATAATTGTAATTTCTGAGTAATTTACTAATCCCAAAAGGCTTCTGACCTGATTCTTTCTAGTAGACATGGTCAGATTCATAATTTTGGTACTAATTTTCTGGTCAGTCTTTAGTTGATCTTGAGAAATGACATGACCCAAAATTGAATTTCTTTTAGGCCTAATTCGACTTTGCTCGGTTTGACAGTGAGACCGAAGAGTCGCAACCTATGAAAGACATGTCTTAGTTTTAGTCAGTGTGTTGTCCAGTCATCAGTCTTCTGATATATTCATGCGTATTCTATAAGTTCACTAAATGTATGTACATTGTCGGATTTGCCAGTCTCGCTACCTAGTGTAGTTGCGTTGTGTATGTCTGTCGTCTGATTACTAGGTGTGGATGCACTATGTTCGTCTGTCCCTACTTATGTGTCTTGTTGTGAAAAGTAAAGTTTTAACATGTTGACATGGAACATCTTTAAGTGTCTGTTTATTGATATTCCATAGTCAACATTGGAAATGTCACGTAACACCTTGAATGGTCCTTGCCATTTTGCTTGTCTGGAAGTCACCGACGCATGTTTTGATCTGGTTTACCATCGATTGTTCAAGCACCCTTGTTTGTGTATTGGTAAATTTGACCCTCCCTCTTACAGGTCTAGAAGTCAGAGTAGAAGGTAGTACTTCAGCTGTAGGACGTCTACCCTTAAACTTATGTACTAATTGTTTACAGACATTACAAGAAAATACATTACGACAAAATAATTTAATCTCATTCCAAACCTCTGGCCAATGAACATGAGCCTGGAATCTAGGCCTGGTTTTGTCTTTTGCCAGGTGACCAGCAAGCGGTGACTCATGTGCAGGTTTTTGCACAGTTAAGCGGTGTTGTACAGGTTGCACCGTTTGCTGATTCTCATGGTTCTCAGATGTAAAATATCTCGTAAGAAAGCCATTATTAGGTTTAAGGAACCCTGAGGCATTTTTGGTCACTTTAGATCTTTCTTTCATTAATTTTAAATATGGAGACACACTAGGATCAGCTTTCTGCTGTTCTATAAATTTCTGTCTGCTGGTATCATCTGTGCCAGTTGGAGAAAGCAACAGTAGTCTCTCATCTTGTAGTGTGTCTTGATGTTTTACAGTGTCTGCTCTAGTAGTTGTATTAGCTGCATTTAATTTCTCCCATGCAACTATTTCATCACTAGTACAATGTTTCAGTTGGGGTAAGGAACCCAAAATTAAATCAGTACAAGGGTTGTCAAGTATTGCACAAGTAAAGGTACCCGAGAGAAAAGGAGAATTAATCCGGGCTTTTGCCAAAGGGTAAATCTCAATGTTACCCGAAAAGGTTCGGCATTTGACAGTGTCCCCTGTGTAATCACCCGGACTCACTAGTTCTTTTCGAAGACCAATAAGGGTGCTGCCGCTGTCCAGCAAACATTGGCATGGTCTATCATTGACCATTGCATTGTGGAACACCAAATTGCCTCTGGAGGCTAATGCTGCATTCCCATTCTCGGATGAGAATGGTACTGTAAGTCCACATTCCAGTCTTCCGTCTGCATGAAATTGCTGACAATGTCCACAATTGTCAAAGCTTAACACATCGTTCACACAACAGACATCTTCAGACTCCTTGAAAGGTAATACATTTTCAACTTCACACTCAGTCTCACTACCACCATCTGAAGAGGTGTCAATCAAAATAGCATTGTTAGCTTTCATACGTTGGCGGCCAAGGCACTTATTTGAATAATGGCCATAGCTGGAACAAAAAAAACATTTGATTGCACGCCTGTATGCCGATCTTTTATTTTGCTGCTTCTTGATAACATTTTCAAGATGCGCCGGATAATTCGGCGATTTGTCACACATAGAATAAGTGTCATGCAAAAGTTGACAGTAAATACATTTTGACACTTTTCTATCTTTGATGTCGTGTTTCTGAAAGGGTTGTCTGTTATTCTGATAGTTTTTTGGTTGGTCTTTCACAAAAGAAACTATTTCAGAGTCATTTGAAGTTTTAAAAATATCTCTGTTAGATGAAAAATATGCTGAGCCTTTTTTCTCAAACTGCTCGATGTTTTCAATGTTTGACTGCTGCAAAAATTTAGCATAAGGAGAAGGTATAATGGATATAACCTTATCCATAGCTATTAAGTTTTTTAATCTATCAAAGTCTTTACCTATGTTAGCTGCTTTAAGCCACCTGTTTAGTACACTCTGCACATTTGAAACATAATCAATAAAAGTTTCACTAGGTTTAGGTTTTAGATTTGAGAACTGAACCTGATACCCAGGGGCATCAAGTAAAAAGTGCTGCATAATCCTATCATGGATGTATTGATAGTTAGATCTAAGCTCAGTTGGTATAGATTCTATTACTTTAAGGGGCTCACCACTCAGATTTTTCATATAAATCATAGCCCACATCTCTATTGGAACTTGGTGATATTTGAATTGATACTCTACATTCTCTGTCCAGGCTGATATGGAATCCTCTTTACAATATGGTTTGATAATATTTTTGAATTTATTGAACTTATTTTCCTCTTGTTGACTTCTTAATTTAGTGGCAGAGATTTCTGCGTGTGAGTCTACATCCATGCCTTTCATCTTTAATTGTGTCTCTGATTCTACTTGAATTTGTTTTTCTTTAACTCTTGCTGTTTCATCTATCTCTTTTTGCTTTAGATCTAATTCCTTTTGTTTTAATTCTTTCTCTTGATCTAATTGCTTTTGCTTTAATTCTAGTTCTTTTTGTTTCATTTCCTTATCATGTTCTAACTGTTGTTGCTTAATCTGCTTATCATGTTCTAACTGTTGTTGTTTAATTTGTTTGTCATCTTCCAGCTGTTTCTGTTTTGTTATCTCAGCTAGTTGTGCAACCTCCTTTTGATGTTGTCTTTCTCGTGCGCGTTCGTCTCTCTCAGCATCCTTTATTTCTTTAAATCTCTTATCAGCATATTCTTCTAGCTCTTTACCTGTATATTGTAATTGCTTACCAGCCTTTATACAGTCCTCTAAAGTTGCCATGTTCTTAAGTAATTAGCTTGCGTTGACTTACACTGACTTGTTTAATTAATTATTTATCTATGATGTTCTATATTTGTTCCTCGTTGAGGACTATGAATTGTATTTTCAGTTTCTATGCTGAACAAAATTTCTATGTTGGAAAATCAGAGCACAAAAATATGCTAGTGTATCACAAGCTGAAAAAGAGATGCACTATTAATCACAATGCATGCCAAAAATATAGGTATACTCAACTTAATGTTCCCGAGAATCAGGGAACGGAATTCCGTTGACACAGATCACCTTGTTTGGTACTTTGGGATGGAGGCACGTTTCGTAATCAGGACACTTTATTTGGTACACCGGTATGCGTACTCAGCTGTTGTTCGCCCTCTGATATGCAGGGCAGCAGTACTTACTACTACTGCACGATATGATTTACCCGACAACTAAGGACAATGACTTTGACAATGACAGACTCACGAACACCTAGAATATGTATTAATTAAATTTAATGTCAATGTCCTGTCTTCGTTCTAACAGTATTTGCTTTCTGTTACTAACCTAGTTAATTTCTGTAAGTGTTGTGCAGCCAAGTCTCATCTGCTTGGCCAAAAATAGTTCCATCGTGACGGTAAACAAAGAGAAAGTAGGACCAAACATATGAATACCTGCTTTTAACTAAATACAAATAACATCATAATGTTTAAATAAATAAATATATTCATTTAATAATTCAAATAAACAAATAATAAATAATATAAAGCACAGATTCAGGCGAGCAGCCGCTTGGCGATTTTGTAAACACTCGATTGCTGTATGCAAATGACCTAGGACAACTGTTTGTCAATCATTCTACGTCAGAGGCGCAGCGCTATTTTTAGTTTTCAAAAATCGATATTGTCGGCTGGCTGTGTATCGCTCCGCCATGAATCATGTTTGGTGCTTATTCATACATAAATTGGTAAATACATAAATAAATATGAGAAAATAAGAATATTACTACTTACAGCTTTGAAGAATACATGATTTCACTAAATAAACATTTCATAAGCACAATTAAACAATCTATTTCGTCACGATAGGCACATTTTCTAGCCCGCAAATTGTTCTTGTCTGCACAGATTACCGTCACTGACACAAATTAGATCCTAGTCCAGAGCCGTGGCTGAGTGGATTAGCTTGAACTTTCGTTCAAGCACCACTTCTGACACCACAATTATCCTTGCCTGTCAACAACTCAACTGACAGGCACTATCGGATACTTCTCCCACACCAAACAAGAAAACTTGCAAGTCGTGTGCGAGGAAAATAAATGGTACATTTTATTGCCGCTGGCTCGCTACAAGCAGGTAACAGTCGCTAGTAAACACACAACATAAAGCCACAGAAATTATCTATCACTAGTTGCTAATGCCTATGCTAACTCTCTATCTATTTAGTTAAACACAAAACCCCTATCGCTACTCTAACGAGGTGCACACTACAAGTCCTGTCCTCCCGTCCGATGTTCTTTCATCCCCTCGTCACACACCACGCGGATCGACCTTGACCTTGGTGCGTGTTGCCTCACATGGCACGCTGATCGCAGACGTGGTATGTTGAGTGGATACTCAACTTCTCCGTGGCTACCACGAGGCGTGATGCTATCGTGATTAGAGTGCTAACTCTCTGAACAACGCCTGCGTGTCTCATGAGGGAATGGATAACCATCTCCCATTACCTCATCTCCCCTGCCCTTACCTCGGGCACCGTATCACCTCCTGGCCTCTTCAAGATTGACTGCTCTTCCTGGCGGAGGGGATGCGGTCGAGTCTTTGACAACACTATACACTAGCCATAATAGAATTTATCCATCAATTTCTTGGTCTTCCTCCATCTCTATAATCAAATTATCTTCTCTTGTAGGCACAAAGAGCTAGTTAATTTGACTTCATTCTCACAATATAACTGAACTACAGGCATCTGAAACCATTTAAAGCAGCAGATTCAGGGGGAAGAGGAAAGAAGATAGTGGATATAAAATAAATAGATCTACAAGTGCAACAGACCCACATCTGACTAAAGTGCAGTTAACACAATAAAATCCGAAAATAAACTTCAATGACATTAAACTTAAAAATGCAATACCAAAAAAAAACAATTCCCAACAAAATTATTTTAAATTTAGTAATCACCTGGCTCGTGAATAATTTTTGGCGCATCATATTTAACTGTCTTGTTGCTGCTGATAATGCCATCTGGTTCTTCCAGAAAAAATCCTGCTGTGTATCAATATCAATGGGTGCTCTCTTCACTTTACTTTCAATATCACTGTAAAAAAAAAAAAATATTTGTCAAAAGGATCAACTCTTCATTTTTTTCATTTTGTTGTTGGTTTTTTGCTTTTGCATGCTTTAAACTCAAGCATAGTCCATACACATACTACTATTTCCAGTACACTGTGGATTAGTTTACCCTATTACCAGTGTCCCACGCAATCAGGCAAAGTCACTCCGACTTCTGAGGTTCTTGTAATTTACATCCCCAAGTCAAGGACAAGAAGTCAACATTTTAGCCCAAATGACCAGCGTAGGAGAACTTCCTATAAAGTTAAAAAAAGGGTCATGAACATAATAAAGTTCAGAACTACTGTCTTAGCCTGCTATCAAATATGAAGAGAATGGTAGCAGATGGGTATACTGCTTTTCTTTACATATACAGACCGAATATCAAGAAAATAACTGCATGGATAATTAAATAACAGCACTAACCTTACTTAAAATATAATTTAATTATTAATATTTAAGAAACTGATATACAATATCCATCCATCATGTGCCATGCCGATAAGCGTGGGCAGTCATGTACTGCCATGTCACTCGATCACCAGAGTCGTGGATCAGCTCTGTGTTCCTGTCTTGACCATGCCACGTGGCCAAGCCATCCATGTATTTACTTCTCGGTCTTCCCCTTGGTCTCTTCCCTTCGATCTTGCCAGTCGTCATCAAGTTCTCCAATTTATTTCTTCTCATAACATGCCCAAAAAATTTTCACTGTCTACGTCTAATGTCTCTAATCAGTTTACGATCTTCATTTGTTTCTTGAAGGACTTGTTCATTGGTTTTTCTGTCTGTCCATGGTATTCTCTGCATTAATATATATACAATATAAGCTGTGATATTCAGATATAAACCAATAGAATCAGTAATAATATACTAAATGAAAGAAGCAATCACATGTAATGGTGACTAAAATGATGTGTTATACCTTGTCTGGCCTTGAGCGTGTGGTCTTTTTGTTATACGTGATTGCCTCAAAAGCAAGGCTCTATTTTTGTTTCTCTCAATCCTTGCTTTCTGTGCTGCTGTTAGCTTTACAGGTGTCTCCTTTGAAGTTGATGCCATGGCTAGTAAAAGAGAAATAATAGATATGTCTGCTTGAATAGTGATACTTAAGGTAATATTATGGAGAACTATCAGCTAATCATGAAGATGGCGGGTTCTTTTAGGTATGCTTTAGTGTTTTCATTGGCCCATTTTTTTTACTATGTAAACTTTATTGATAAAAATATGCAGAGCATGTTAACATTAACTATGCTTATGCTTACAGTTTCTGAGTACTATATTGTTCATGGCCGTTTTAGTGTCGATGTCTAGAAAGTTTTTATTTATATTTTCCCCAATGAGTCGTGCTTAAAAAACAAAGAACAAACATCACTGGGACACAATGACTCCAGTTAGTGGAGTTTTGTAAAGAGAATCATGTAAATGCAAAAGAAATCTGTAATAATCCACTTTTATGTAATCATAAAAAAATGTCTTCTGTTTGTCTTGTTGAACAGACATCACTGATCATGTGAATTCACGTTTTTTTAAGGCTTGCTCACTTGTAACTCTAGCGTAGTCTATACACGCTACTTCTAGTATCACTGAACACCTCCTGAAGTCGCTACTTCTTGTATCACTGGACTGAACACCTCCTGAAGTCGCTACTTCTTGTATCACTGGACTGAACACCTCCTGAAGTCGCTACTTCTTGTATCACTGGACTGAACACCTCCTGAAGTCGCTACTTCTTGTATCACTGGACTGAACACCTCCTGAAGTCGCTACTTCTTGTATCACTGGACTGAACACCTCCTGAAGTCGCTACTTCTTGTATCACTGGACTGAACACCTCCTGAAGTCGCTACTTCTTGTATCACTGGACTGAACACCTCCTGAAGTCGCTACTTCTTGTATCACTGGACTGAACACCTCCTGAAGTCGCTACTTCTTGTATCACTGGACTGAACACCTCCTGAAGTCGCTACTTCTTGTATCACTGGACTGAACACCTCCTGAAGTCGCTACTTCTTGTATCACTGGACTGAACACCTCCTGAAGTCGCTACTTCTTGTATCACTGGACTGAACACCTCCTGAAGTCGCTACTTCTTGTATCACTGGACTGAACACCTCCTGAAGTCGCTACTTCTTGTATCACTGGACTGAACACCTCCTGAAGTCGCTACTTCTTGTATCACTGGACTGAACACCTCCTGAAGTCGCTACTTCTTGTATCACTGGACTGAACACCTCCTGAAGTCGCTACTTCTTGTATCACTGGACTGAACACCTCCTGAAGTCGCTACTTCTTGTATCACTGGACTGAACACCTCCTGAAGTCGCTACTTCTTGTATCACTGGACTGAACACCTCCTGAAGTCGCTACTTCTTGTATCACTGGACTGAACACCTCCTGAAGTCGCTACTTCTTGTATCACTGGACTGAACACCTCCTGAAGTCGCTACTTCTTGTATCACTGGACTGAACACCTCCTGAAGTCGCTACTTCTTGTATCACTGGACTGAACACCTCCTGAAGTCGCTACTTCTTGTATCACTGGACTGAACACCTCCTGAAGTCGCTACTTCTTGTATCACTGGACTGAACACCTCCTGAAGTCGCTACTTCTTGTATCACTGGACTGAACACCTCCTGAAGTCGCTACTTCTAGTATCACTGGACTGAACACCTCCTGAAGTCGCTACTTCTTGTATCACTGGACTGAACACCTCTGAAGTCGCTACTTCTTGTATCACTGGACTGAACACCTCTGAAGTCGCTACTTCTTGTATCACTGGACTGAACACCTCCTGAAGTCTGATGGTTGGTGGAAATTATGTTGAGAAATAAAGGGACAATGTATGTACAAAAATAAACTGGTTTCAAGTTGTTATCATCTTTAGTTATTTTTCTACAGCCATTTGTGACTTACTTATTAACTTACCCTCGTACAATCAAGGTAGCAACTACGTGTCAGACTCGTCGAATTTAACTGGAATAATTTTTCCGGTGACATTCGGATACTTGTTTTTGTGTCTCTAAACTGAGCAGGTTACGCGTAGTCATGATGTTAAATTCCCCAATTATTTCAAGATCATGTTAAAAAAAGGGACTGATTACTTTATATTGTTTTTCCCTCCACGCTTTACATTGTGCACATCTCGCGTTTCTGGAATACATTCCCTATTCAGAGATACAGAGTGTCTTTTTAAGACGTAAGTAGGCTTGCAAATCACATTTTATGTAGATGTCTTTGGTTGTTCTAGGATGTATTATTAGATTTAGCATACATCCATTTTTACGTACATTGTGTAATTTTCTACTATTAAAGATTGGGAGGGGGGAGGTAACCCCAAACTAAAATGAAGATTGCATGCTGTTAATGTGATATTTCAATGGCGGGAAATAGCCGCTTCCTTGTCAAACTCCAGCAATGACTATTTACTATTGTTATGGAATATTCACAGCAATTTTAATGCCAATGAATGCATGTTTGCATTTAACATCCATTGTAGTACTTATGTGTAATTTTTCATCATGCTACACGGTCGGGATCATTTATTTTTGTGTAACTTTTTAAGGTGACTTCTCTGGTCAAAATGGATCTATGCCTCGCAGCATGTGCAGCAGCGTGCGCAAACTGACGTCATCATGGCATGACGTGGTGGTGGTGGTGGTGGTGTGTGTGTGTGTGTGTGTGAGAGAGAGAGAGAGAGAGAGAGAGAGAGAGAGAGAGAGAGAGAGAGAGAGAGAGAGAGAGAGAGAGAGAGAGAGAGAGAGAGAGAGAGAGAGTAGCAGTTATCTCCCTTAAATGCATGTGTTACAATAGTGGTGTAAGTGTGTAGGTCACACTTTGTCAAAGGGTCAAAATCGTATTTTGCTCTTTGTTCATATTAAATGATAAACCGACACACAAACATTAATATCTACGCTTAGAATTGACTTACAGACTTTAATAAGGTACTGTTGGATTTGTATTTTCAAGAGGTATCTTGTGCATATTTCATAATTAAAAAGCAATTCAGAAAATATTACTAAAGTGGCTGAATCAAGGTGAGAGACAATGTTGGAGATTCATAACAGAAAACCTTCATCATTGTGGAGATTGAATGATGAAAACTGTAGTGAAGTGTATATTATCAGTGCATAATAAAGTTATTTCTTCTTCTTCTGCGTTCATCCAGAGTTTTTTTTTCCGGACGTGATTGCGTTGTGCCTGTTTACAGCAGAGCTGTGTTCTTGCGCTGTTAAGCTAACACAACCGACTTCTGCTGGCATTTGTTGACTGGGTTAACCTTCCCGGGGATACAGTGATTTTATCTACATCAAAATTCTCTAGCTCTTGTTTTCATTTATGTTATTTATTTTGTATCACTGCCAGAGGCTTTTCTTCTCTTTACAAATATTTAAAATATAGTGTTTATTACATTCTCTACTGCAGGCTTGAGAATATAATTAGTAATTGTTGGTTTATTGCATCTAGGATTCTTAAACAATTATTTATCTTACATATTCTGCCTGTCTTTTTGTTAATTTATATATAACAATATAGCTCTCATCGAGTAGGGTTTTCTTCCGTATAAATGATAAATCAGATATAATATATATTTATTATATAAATTATAAGTATCATAAGGCATGAAAATTTGATAATAATAATAATGTAATTCATTCAGCATTTACTAAATCTTACCATTTAGGACTACAACTACAAGTAACTACTTTACTCTTGGTTTTTTTTTCTTAACTGATTCGGTGCCATACGCCATTTCAGTGACAAATGGTCTCAACGCTGGGGCCTGTACGCCATTTCAGTGGCAAGATCTTGGCAGTTTGTTATTCGTTTCATTTCTCTTATTTTCCACAATTTTTAGTGCCCAGTAATTGAAAAATTAAACACAGAATAGATATGCCTTTGACAAGACACGTGGATTAAGCTTTGTGATAGTGTGATTAAGCTGAGTTAGCTTTATGCTTGCTTGCTTATGAAAGTTGTTTCTTTTTATCATGCAAAGCGTAATGGTTCTCGACTCATCAATTTACGCCAGATAATCGTGTTAAACAATTTTAGATTACAGTTATTCTGATATAATGGAATTTGTAAAAGATTGTAAAACTGACAGCACGTGCAGTAGTGTGGTTATTCGGTTAAATTATTTCGCTTTATGGAAAACAAACACTACTAACAGTGACAGTTCGTCATAATATGATTACACATGTCAAATTAGGCTTGCTCTAATGGGCCACTCTTTTGCCCCTAAGTTTACTTTGCTTATCACAAATAGGCTGAAGAGTAGTAATTGTCACCCGTCTTAATTTTTTTAACATTTGCTAATATTAATATCAATACATATTCATACTAACCCTATGCTACCAATCTCAAATCCGGACTTTATCCAAATTACACCTTCGCAAAATCAACACCTGTGAAATGAGATGCCTGAGGAGAGCTGCCAACTTAACAATCCGAGACCGATGATGATTCATTATATTTCTAACCTATAGTATTAGTAGCAATACCAGCGTGTTCCTTGTGCAATCGTCTTTAATTTGATATATAATACAATATATCTGCTAATATTTTAACAATTGTTAGAGTAATTTATTGTGACACACCCCTACTTCAAGACTTCCCATTTTCTGCCATCAATTTCTTCAGTTTCTGCTTGGACCAAACCCACTTTTTGTTTGGCACTGAATCAGTAAACAAAAACAAAACTCACTCACTTTGGACTTTTCAGGGGTGCTTATGAGAGTCACTTGTGAAGTCCTCAGGGCTGTCTTTGAAAAAAGTGTAGCACTAGTAAAGAAAATACTTTACTAATGTTGTTTAATAAGAGTAGTATTGTAAGAGTAAGACTAAGAAGAGTAACTCAGTAAGATTAAATTAAGAAGACTAAGAAAGAGTTGGAGTTGACTGACGAAGACTGACACAATCACACATTAAAATAAAATATTATTAATTTAATGAACCGTGCTATGTAACTATCTTTGTATCTCCTCGCGACATAACACAACTATATTATTATTACGTGTATATTTCCCCTACCAAAGATATGTTGCTGAAACTCTCCGAAGATCGAATCCGTCTACCTGTGATTTACCTCCATCAGCAGAATGTCGCTAGCAAACTACAACTCACATTTCCATGTGCCAAGGT
>JACEFZ010025671.1:0-17956 GCA_014155875.1 Cepaea nemoralis
AAATAGGTTTTATAGAAGAATGATGAAAATTCCCTGGACAATTAAAACTAGCAGTTTGGACATTATGAAGGAGGCTCATCGCAAAGGCAACTTATCACAAACATCAGTAACAGGCAGTCATCATTTTTTGGGGTCACATTACGAGAATATAAAAACTGTAACAAGCTCAGACAACCGGGAAGATGTGTGGAAAGATAGATAAAGGAGGACAGAAAGGGAAACGTATTAACAGTCTTGTGTCGTGGCACGGAAGGGAATCAGAATCAAGTCATGAATTGATCCATGCTGTCGAGGATCGCAATTTGTGGATGAGCAAGGTCGTTCAACCCAGTCGGTAAGGTCACTTGACGACGATGATTGCTGAAATTAAAACGTCAGCGTTTTTATGTACGAGAAAATTGTGCAAATATAAAGTGGTCGTAACTATCTTAAATATTCTCTGACTTGTAACAAATAAACATTAACGTGTCTTGCATTTATGCCGATGTGATTAATGTGCTTGTGGCTTTATTGCCAATTGGCATTTTTTGTTTTAGAGATTGGCATAACAATTAACAGATTGTTTTGGTTGAGAGTTTGTCCTGGCAATATACAAATCGTGTTCAGAGCATTCAGTTACGTTTTCCGCTGTGAATTCCTGACATTTCCGAAGAACGTAGCAATAAATATTAATAAAGAGTGTTTTGTCTTCTCATATTTTGTCTTCTCATCAAAAACTGGAACACATCGTGAGAACCGGAAAGATTAGCGGGAAGATAGATAGAGGAAAACAGCCGGAGAAGATTCTTGACAGTTTTGTGTCATCACATGGAAGGGAATCAACACACGAATTGATCCATGCTGTCGGAGATCGCAATTGGTGGAGAGGCATGATCGTTCACGCCAGCCGGCAAGGAGCTGGATGATGACGATAATGAAAGGATATTGGAATACAAGAAGATTGACTTCATTGCGCCGGATTTACCCCAGGTGGCCTGATTTCTTTCCTCACAGCGACCTGCCGAAAACACCACAAAAAATGACTTCATTGCGCCGGATTTACCCCAGATGGCCTGATTTCTTTCCTCACAGTGACTTGCCGAAAACGTCACAATGTACGAAGTCTGTAGCTCAAGCGACGAGTTCCAGGAGTCTCCGAGTGTACAGATGAACCTAATGATGGAATCCTCTAGCGAATGCACGACCTCCAGTGTGTGGGGCAGGCGTCGTTGCCATGGAGACCTTTCCCTCATTCCACAACATATAAAAGAATAGTCCTACCTCGTTTAGGGGCGCCAACCATTAATTCCCCAAATGTATTCTCACGCCTGTATGCACACATTGTGACGGTCAGCATGGTCCAATGGATATTCGTTCTTAAACTTCCGTTGCGCTGATGCCAAAATAGCAGAATCATCCATAACACCCGTCAGTTGAACTAAAACGGGTACTTTGGGTCCTTGACTTGGGGACGTAAATTACACGTACCCAAGAAGCCGGTGTGGATTCGCCTGATGATGAGGGATACTGGTAATAGGGAAAGCTAATTCACACGCACAAATCAGTCCACTGTACCAGAACACTAACACATGTATGGACTAGGCTTGAGTTCAAAGCGAGCAATTGCTAACACAAAAATACACAAACTATAATTAACAACGGCTCGTCTCAAACGCATGTTTCATTCTCACGTGCCATGGCAAACACAAACACTTTATTCTCAGTTAAAACGAGCACCAAGTATGGCTAGGAAACTCGACAAAATGAGAACACGCGCATAGATACAGACTGTTAATTGCGAAATTTATTTGTTTGCAGATGTGAGAATATATTTTGTCATGCCGATAAGTATAGGCAGTCGCGTTTCGCCACCTCACGTGATCACCATGATCGTGGATCAACGCTGTGTTTTCGATGTCTCCATTATGCAATGTGATCAAACCATATAGATATTTACCTCTGTCTTGCCTTTGTTCTTTTCCCCACAATCTTGCCAGTTGTCACCAAGTTATCCGGTGTATTCTTCTCATAATATGCCGAAAATCTATCTTGATTGTCAAGTCTTATTTCTCTAATCAGTTTACGGTTTGCATTTGTTTCTTGTAAGACTTGCTTATTAGTCTGTCTGTCTGTCTGTCTGTCTGTCTGTCTGTCTGTCTGTCTGTCTGTCTGTCTGTCTGTCTGTCTGTCTGTCTGTCTGTCTGTCTGTCTGTCTGTCTGTCTGACTGTCTGTCTGTCTGTCTGTCTGCCTGCCTGCCTGCCTGTCTGTCTGTCTGGTCTGTCTGTCTGTCTGTCTGTCTTGTCTGTCTGTCTGTCTGTCTGTCTGTCTGTCTGCCTGCCTGCCTGTCTGTCTGTCTGTCTTGTCTGTCTTGTCTGTCTTGTCTGTCTGTCTGTCTGCCTGCCTGCCTGCCTGCCTGTCTGTCTGTCTGTCTGTCTGTCTGTCTGTCTGTCTGTCTGTCTGTCTGTCTGTCTGTCTGTTTGTTCATTGTTCTTGCATGATATTCTTTGCATTTTCTGCAGAAGTCACATTTCCACTGCCATTAGATGTTTTTCAGCTTGTCTGCTCATTGTCCACGCTTCACATCCACACACAAGTAAAGGTTCTATATAGAACTTCAACACTCCTTCAATATCGTTGAAATTGACATATTTTTATTGGTCAGTGAGGGAATGAATGGAGCATTCTTAAACATGAATAAAACTAAGTTTGTATGTATTCTATTTATAAAAACTATGGAAAACATAACTGAAAGTCCTTGACAGGCATCTGTATTTGTATGTATGTTTCCTTTTTTCGAGCTGTCTAGACAGATGAGTATTTTGTGTTTCTTATACTCCAGTAGTAGCTTTCACTTCAGCCAACATCCCTTTTTCGATAACATTTCGGACACTTTTTGGCAGTAAATTTCCAGACTTATCTAGAAAATCAGTAACTTATACTAATTTTATAAAACAGCAGAAGATAAAAATAATCTCCTAATAGGTACTTATTCTTAAATTTATAGAACTAAATAAACTTTTGGTTGCATAGAAAAGCATGAAGTAAGCAAAGACTTACATCTTTGCTTCAATAGCTACATAAAGGATTTGATAAAGCAAGACATGTCGACATGATACAAATGTGTTCAGATCTCCGAATTAACTGCAAAGACGTTAAACTTGTAAAACAGACGCGGGAAATGTCGGGCTTGCCGGTCGTATAAGGCCCGCGGAATAATTTAATCCGGCCCTGCCAAGGCAAACGAAGAATGGACTAGAAATGTAATCAATCTAGGAGATGTATAAACAATCATCAATAAATCTAGCGGAACATCATCAATACCGGATAACATCGCACGGATCGCCAACCAGAAGCTGTTCTAGTCGCCATATCAGGGGTGAGTTAATTGACTGTTTGACCAGATGTAGCAGGCTAATTGTTAAGTTTATAATTGTGTATGGCCCGTGAATGTTTTTTTTCTTTTTTTAGTTCGCATATCCTTTACTGGACATGGCTGTCAACAGCAGCATCTTTCAGCTGTCTGTTGATTTCTTGGCAAGATTACGCTCAGTAGTTTGCCATTGCTTTCCGAGCGGCCGGCTCAGTTATCCCGCAAGTCACCAGCTGGGGTCGAACCGCTCCCAGCTCTCGCCCTGCTACGAGACTCTGCGTGATAAACGGGATTACAGAGAGAAAGTGTTGTAACCCCTCGGCCAGAGAGACCGGCATGGCCCGTGAATGCTATTATAAATATCCAAGAGGTCCTTGGGTAAAACAGGTTCTCAGCCCTTTGATGCAAATTACCATATATTGGAAATAACAGGCTGCCATAAAAATTAATAAAGACGATGGGTTAGCACCGGACTATAAAGAGATGTGTGCGATATGGATGTGTAATGTCTACGGACCTTGTTTTTCATATATAGTGGACATATAATGAGAAATTTGGAGAATATGAGAGAAATCACCATCGAGAATATGTCATAATTGCTATAAGATATGTAGATAATACAGTGTTGATTGCACACAATGAAAATGATCTGCAAATTTAATTAATGAGGTTATTGTATACAGTGAACAATCAGGGTTAACATTAACTTGTTAGAAAACAGATTATGGTCGTCTCCAAGAGGAAAGAAATAATGCAATGTAACATACAGGTAAATGAGAACTTCTGATAGAAGGTGAATTGTAAAGATTAAAACAAGATTCGCTATGGTACAGGTAGATTTTTTGCAAGATGGAAATCATACGTACCAATAAAGTTTTATCAGTTGCAATGATAAAAGGTATTGAAGTGCTATATAGAACCATTACTGTTATACGCATGTGAAACAGAGACAATAAATAGATAAACTTACACAATCTAATAGCTCTGGGAATATGGTTTCTGACGACACGCAAAGAATACGATGGACAGACAGAAAAAAAAAAAACAAATAGGAAAATTCTTCAAGAAATTTAAGAGCCGTAAACGCATTAAAGAAATTAGATGTTGATTTAGAAATGTTTTGGAGAACTAAGAAATAAATTTGAAAATGTAGTGACAAGAAGAAGAAGGAGAAAAAGGAGGAGGAGAAGAAGAAGAAGGAGAAGAAGAAGAAGAAGAAGAAGAAGAAGAAGAAGAAGAAGAAGAAGAAGAAGAAGAAGAAGAAGAAGAAAAAGGAAGAGGAGAAGAAGAAGAAGAAGAAGAAGAAGAAGAAGAAGAAGAAGAAGAAGAAGAAGAAGAAGAAGAAGAAGAAGAAGAAGAAGAAAGAAGAAGAAGAAGAAGAAGAAGAAGAAGAAGATGTAGAAGAAGAAGAAGAAGCAGAAGAAGAAGAAGAAGAAGAAGAAGAAGAAGAAGAAGAAGAAGAAGAAGAAGAAGAAGAAGAAGAAGAAGAAGAAGAAAGAAGAAAGAAGAAGAAGAAGAAGAATGTTAACAATGTTAACATGCACTGTTATTTCAGGTATCTTGTATTTATATTGATATTTATTTGGAAATCTGGTGTGCTGGAGCGTGTCCGCTTCCTTCATGAGTAACATACAAGTTAGAGGAACGGGATATCCTCGTGGTCTAGTGGAAAGTGATGAAAAGAAGTGTAAAAGAGAAAAGAGACGGGTGAAAGGGGGGGGGGAATCAAAGACAGTAAGGAAGCCAACATGTATGAAGGATGGAAAATATGACAGACAGACAGACAGACAGACAGACAGACAGACAGACAGACAGACAAGACAGACAAGACAGACAGACAGACAGACAGACAGACAGACAGACAGGCAGGCAGACAGACAGACAGACAGACAGACAGACAGACAGACAGACAGACAAACAAACAGACAGACAGACAGACAGACAGACAGACAGACAGACAGACAGGACAGACAGACAGACAGACAGACAGACAGACAGACTTAAAGAAATATATTAACAATGAAGTAGCTAAACCGACATAGGTAAACATATAAAGCACAAGTTATGAAAAGAGACCTAGTATAAAAGGTAAAAAAAATATTCAATATAACGGGCTGTGTGGATCTTGTCTTCCATGTAGTCGAAATATAAAATGTATTGTCGTTTTGTTTCATGTAGTCGAAATATAAAATTGCTTGTCCTTTTCTTCCATAAAGTCGAAATATAAAATTGCTTGTCCTTTTCTTCCATAAAGTGGACATATAAAATTGCTTGTCCTTTTCTTCCATGTAGTCAAAATATAAAATTGCTTGTTCTTTCCGTCCATGTAGTCGAAATATAAAATTGTTTGTCCTTTCCTTCCATGTAGTCAAAATATAAAATTGCTTGTTCTTTCCTTCCATGTAGTCAATATAGAATAGCTTGTCTTATCCTTCCATGTAGTCAAAATATAGAATAGCTTGTCTTATCCTACCATGTAGTCGAAATATAAAATTGCTTGTCATTTCCTTCTATGTAGTCGAAATATTAAACTGTTTGTCCTTTCCTTCCATGTAAGGGAAGTATAACATTTCTTGTCCTTTCCTTATATGTAATCGAAACATAAAATTGCTTGTTCTTTCCTTTCATGTAGTCGAAACATACAATTGCTTGTCCTTTCCTTCCGTGTAGTCAAAATATAAAATGGCTTTTCCTTTCCTTCCATGTAGTCGAAATATAAAATTGCCTTTCCTTTCCTTCCATGTAGTCAAAATATAAAATTGCTTTTCCTTTCCTTCCATGTAGTCAAAATATAAAATTGCTTTTCCTTTCCTTCCATGTAGTCAAAATATAAAATTTCTTTTCCTTTCCTTCCTTGTAGTCAAAATATAAAATTGCTTGTACTTTGCAGGACGTTGCAATCACACACACACCTACTAGTTGTTTGTGATTAAAAAATAAAAAAAATGCTTTCCTGCTATGAGTATCTAATTTGATATAGCCATACACTTTATAGACTTAAATGTACGAAGGGATAGGTGGCTAATCTTTCCCTCACTTATCAGGCGACGAGCCCACGCTAGGATCTCTCTACCTATGGCGTTATCAGCACAGTTCCCTATTAACTTCGCTAACGGGCCCGCTTGTTAATGATTTACTAGACAGTTTTACCTTCAGCAAGTTTGCCATTGCTTTCTGAAGGAGAAGTCAACGGTTTAGTCCAACTGGCCATCCCACCACCAGCGCACATCGAGTTTAAGCGCGCGTGCGTCAAACCTTTCCGCCGTGTAGCCCTCCCATAATATAATCGACATAAATGTCTACACAACAACATGTACTTTGGATGACGAAATCATGGCCACGACAACCTTAACTTAACACCCAGTGACACCTTCCCCCTAAGCCATTCCTGATTCAGCAATGTCTTTGGGAAGTAAATATTCTAAAAATATACGCACTTTCCCTCTTGAATGAACGTAACATAAATGTAACTTGTCAGTCACGTGCATTCGCTGATTATGAGGTACATTATTTCAGCAATCAGTTCCTGTCCTCATACAACACTGCGCCTAGTATCCACGAGCTTTCACACGTTGGGACAACATTCCGCTAGATAACTAGGGTGATGTTAACTCTTTCTAGCGCCGAATGTTGGGTGGCGCTCACCAAACCCGACACGTCAAATTGTGCCAACGGCTTCGGGCGGAGAAGCTCAATTGGGAGGATACAAACCTTACCCTAGGGGGAGGAAATACAACCTAGAGACATTGTCATGGTAGGACAAACCAAGCCATGATGATTGGATTTAGGATTGCAGCTCCGACAAGCGGCCAGTTAGAGCATTGCTTTGCTGTCCCGGTAGCTTATGCAGCTTGTCTTGTTCCAGACGTATTGGTGTTATTTTTCCTCTGGAGTAAACTAGGCAGGTGGAGAGAGGGATCATGCTGCATGGACAACACACGGTCTCTACAATTCAGGCCATGCTTTGTGCCATAGAGAGGTATAATTTCATCCCTGGTCTTAACCGGCCTCGGAATTAAAGCAAGAGGTAACAGTTGCGAGTTATAAGTCCTTATCAATTGGTCCTGTTCTGTCAAGCCTGTGTCCTTAGTACTACTCTTCTTTATGGCAGTGAAACCCGGTCAAATTACTCACACCAAGAGACCCGTTTAAATAGCTTTCATATGCTGTGTCTACGAAGAATATTTGGCAATAAGTGACAAGACAAAATCACAAATACTGATGTATTGGAAAGATCGGGTTGTGTGACGGTTTATTCCATGCTCAGTCTTCGTAGACTTAGATGGATAGGACGTCTTAGGAGGATGGATGATGGTAGAATACCAAAAGACATATTTTTTGGTGAATTACAGATGGGTAAGAGATTTCAGGGTCGGCCACTGCTACGATACAAAGATGTGTGTAAGCGGGACATGATTGATACAGGCATTGATATTGCACCTTGAGAGCAGGTCACCACTGATCGTGTTGTATGGATGGCAAAGATCAGAAATGGAATTGAGAAGATGATTGCAGTTATGTGAGCGTGTGAGCGTGTGAGACGTCAAATGATGCGTGATGGTGGAAATTACCATGTGTTCACATACATCCATCGTGGACGAACATTTACAGCGCGGATTGGTCTGATCAATTCTATTCGCTACCGCCATGGGTTGTAGTTATTATGCCTTTTTAGAAGCAAAGTGTAACAAACTATCGTCTGTCAAGATGGCAAGGTGCAGTTGCAGTATATTAACTCTTTACAAGCAGTCAGCCGTAGCGAAGCTCTGAGAAAGGAAGGCCTTGAATGTGAAGATACGTCGCTAACAACAGCAATGTTGTAACATCTCCCGACTACCACCAATCGTTGCTCCATATAAATAAGGAATACAATGGAATACAAGTCCAGTGAATGAAGAATAAATCGCGGAGCTGAAGTAATAACATATCAGTGTATAGGTCAGCATGGCCGAATGGATAAGAGAACTCGATTTTAAATATCCGATGTGCTGATGCCGAGATAGCGAGTTCAGCCCTTACACCGGTTAGTTGGGCTAAATTGTTGACTTCTCATCCTTGACTTTGAGACGTAAATTACAAGTACCTCTGAAGCCAGAGTGGGTTCGCCTGATACCAAGGGACAATGATGATAGGGAAAGCTAATCCATTAGCAAAAATCAGTCCAGTACAGTAAAAGTAATAACACGTGAATGAAATACGCTTGAGCCCAAAGCGAGCGAGAGCACCCCCCCCCCCCCCCCGCCCCCAAATTAAAAAAAAGCAGTGTGTGAGAATCGTACTACAAATTCGTCCAACGTTTTCTTCGTGTTCGACGCTGTGATGTACCATTAAAAGAAAATACCACCATCACCACCACCACCACCACCACCACCACCACCACCACCACGACCACCACCACCACCACCACCACCACCACCACCACCACCACCACTACTACTACTACTACTACTACTACTACTACTACTACTACTACTACTACTACTACTACTACTACTGCTGCTGCTGCTACTACTACTACTACTACTACTGCTGCTGCTACTACTACTACTACATTTTTATTTTTTTTTTGCATATCCTTTACAGGACATCGCTGTCAACAGCAGCATCTTTCAGCTGTCTGTTGATTTCTTGGCAAGATTACGCTCAGTAGTTTGCCATTGCTTTCTGAGCGGCTGCTCAATATCCCACACGTCACCAGCGGAGGTCGAACCGCTCCCAGTTCTCTCCCGCTACGAGACTCTGCGTGATAAACGGGATTACGGAGAAAATGTTGTAACCCCTCAGCCAGAGAGACCGGCACTACTACTACTACTACTACTACTACTACTACTACTACTACTAGTACTATTACTACTACTACTACTACTACTACTACTACTACTACTACTACTACTACTACTACTACTACTACTACTACTATTATTATTACTACTACTACTACTACTACTACTACTACTACTACTACTACTACTACTACTACTACTACTACTGCTGCTGCTGCTGCTGCTGCTACTACTACTACTACTACTACTACTACTACTACTACTACTACTACTACTACTACTACTACTACTACTACTACTACTACTACTACTACTACTACTACTACTACTACTTCTACTTCTAATATTAATAATAATAATATTAATCTTGTTCTTGTTCTTGGCCTTATTAATATTGTTATTATTATTTCACCGTCAGGAGAAGTTTCATTGATGAACTCGACGTTGTTTGGAATTTCTTTTATTTCCATACCATTTAAAGCTCTTTAACTGTTAATTCAGTGCGCCAGTCTAGTTTCCTGAGCTCGCCGTTCAAAGAATACTCTTTGAGAACATGTTTGGTAGCATGTTAGCATTGTTCAAAAGCTGCTAAACGTAAAAATTGCCTAGTAAATCAAATTGTGACAAATGGAAAGATCAAGGGGAAGAGAGGCAGAGTCAGGCCAAGAGAAATGATGCTGGATGGATTGCGATGGTGGCATGGAGGAATATCAACAGCGGAGTTGATTTAGAAAACTATAGACCGAGATCTGTGGCGAGTCATGAACGCCTACGCCAGCCGGCATGGCACTTGATAATGATGAAATCAAAATTGGGATTGGGGTTATTCACACCGTCCTGCACCATTGTATAAGTGTATAGTCGTGAAGCGGATCGATGATGTTTACACATGTGCGTATTCAGTCTGTTCTGTCCCTTACTGTAGCGAAGAATGAGGATCTGTCCCTGTCAGTCAACAGTGTGCTATTTGCCGTTATGTTGACTCTGTGCCTTTCTCGTAGCCTGGATTGCCCTCTTTTTCTACAAATACCAGACTTCATTATCTTCGTGCTCACATTCTCCTTCACTTGTAACAAGTTTTTTAATGCTTTTTTTTCATTTCTTGCATAGAATGTTGATGTAATTTATTTATGCTTTACTTCCCATAATAATCCTCGTACACGTTTCGTATATGTTGAGTCGATCTGGGAGCCCAGATCAATTTAAAAAAAAATAATCACCGTCTCAAATGAGAGAACAATAATGGAGGGGTATATGCCTGGGAGAATCAGCAGTGGTTCGAATCGCCTCGGTAACTTACGGCGTATGTGAGCCGGCCGCTCAGAAAGCAATGGCAAACTACTGAGCGTAATCTTGCCAAAGAAATCAATCAGCTGAAAGATGCTGATGTTGACAGAGATGTCCTTTAAAGGATATGCAAACTAATTTTTTTTATATGCCTGGGAAGAGAGGAAGAGGAAGGTCAAAGAGAAAATGGGTGCAGAATGTGGCGGATGATTTTCAGATGGGTGTATCGGACGCGGGACATCTTGCTTATGATCGAGAGGTTTTCCGGAAGGTTGTTATGGGAGCGAGGTTCTGCAAAGGACAGGCTACTGAATGAATTAACGTCTCAAATGGGATTTGAATACATGATCACTGGGGCAGAATGTTAGCGTGCTAGCCACTGAGCTACTTTGCCTCCCTAAGAGTAGATGGTAAAAATAAAACTACACTTCACTGAGCAGCGTTTACAACTCAATGACGCAAAATGAGGTTACTTGGTTATTTGTGCTGGAAAAAATCACGCACATTTTGTTTTCCTTAAATGTGTAACATTGATTACATGCCGTTTGGTCATTCTCTCATCCCGTACCACCAACATTTCAAAACATTTACTAACATAATCATCGCCAGCATATTAAAGTTTCAACAACACGTTCGATTCATTCATATCACCCAGTCTGTTGACAGATCATTAAAAGCGAATAAAAACAGTGGTAGTTTAACCCATAGTTCTTTCATAATATTTCCATCTGTTTTTAAATGTTTATAAGTTACAATGCTTAAGTGCAGGTAAACTCCTATAAATTACAGTTAGTGAGAGAGGGAGAAAATAACTTTCCAGGAAGAGATAAGTCAAGAAGGTAACTTGCCCTATGTGGTTGTTTCCTCAGAAGCTTTTCAACATATCTAATTTCCCTTTTCTCACTCATGGGAGTACCTAGTTCAGTTACTATGTGCCTTTTCTATGAGTCACTTCTTGGCTGTTTTTTTTTTAAAAAGTATCCAGAGACTGTTTCTTCAACCAGCTTTAAAGAGACATTTGTAACGTGTTTTCTCTCTTGGATCTGTAATTATGGGATTTGAACCTGCACCCACAACTACACGCCACTGAGGGCCAACCCGACCTCTGACACAGAGAGAACAAAGAATTGTCATGACATAATCAACGGTTGTGCCAGTTGACAAACATACCAACATAAAGCTGTTGAATACAGTGACGAACAATGCGCTAGCGTGATATATACCTTAATCTCGTAGAATCTATACATCTGAATGCACTAACACCTGGACAGTACATGCTTTCAGCAATACTGTTGTTAATGAGGGTAATGCACAGGCAGGAAAATAAATGAGCCAATCCTTCAAGAAGCAAGAATCGATGAACTACATAAACTCGAAAAAAAGTTGATTTGAATGAAAAACCTGCGAATAAAATATTGTCTATTCATATTGTGAAGTTAAGGTTAATTTACCAGTGAATGTTGTAATATTTTCTGTTAATTATAACATTAGACTCGTGTAATTGTATTTTAGCAGGATTACATTTTGGTTATCATGATATTCAGGACAACTGAAAAAAATGATCATGTTAGACGTAGTTAATACGCATTGGATATATGGTGCGATAACCACATTTTTGTAGACCACTCTGCACTCTGTGAGTGATGTGATCAGTATTGCACCGCCCGCCTTTATTTTCCCAGACATTTAATGGTGGCCATTTCAAGCTGGCTCGACATGGTAGGCTAATTTAAGTTTAAAAATCCGCCCCCGATGCTGATTTGAACCGACGACTATCGGGCCGGTAGGCGAGCGTCTAGACACTACGCTTTCGCAGCGCCCTGGACAATTGTAGGACATTTAAATGCGACCATGTTTAAAAGGTGATTTTCCCAGCAGATTTCATTTACAGTAGTAGTAGCTGTTGCTGTTGTGGTGGCTGTAATAGTAATAGTAGTAATGGTAGTAATTGTAGTTGTAGAAGTAGTAGTATTAGTAGTTGCTTTAGTAGTACAAGGTGTAGTAGTAGTAGTTGTAGTAGTAGTAGTAGTAGTAGTAGTAGTAGTAGTAGTAGTAGTAGTAGTAGTAGTAGTAGTAGTAGTAGTAGTTATTGTTGTAGCAGTAACCGGTTTCTAGTATACTTGGAAGAACGAGGCCCGTCTCTTACTAGAGAAATGTCGGTATGGACAAGAACTGTGAACATTATTCCCAGAACCATTTATTGTCCAGACGGACTCGATAATGCCATAAGGGCACAACTTCATATGTGTTTGTTTTGTTAATTTGCATATCCTTCACAAGACGTTGCAGCCAACACCAGCATTTTTCAGCTGCTGTTGATGTCTAGGCAAGTGATACGTTCAGTAGTTTGCCATTTCTTTCTGAACTTCCAGCTCACATACCTCCGTAAGTAACCAACGCGACGCGAGCCGCTGTCGAAACTCGCGCAGCTGTGTTCCATTAGTGATTTTACGGGATTGCGATTAACGTCTTTATCCCTACGTCAGGGAGCCGGCTCATATATAGTTAGTGAATCAAATACCTAACCTTCTCAGATGAATCCCCCCCCCCCCCCCCCTCCCCACCAAAAAAAAAAAAAAAAAAAAAAATATACGTAGATCATATTGGCTCATTGCGTAAATTAAACATCCTTCGACTTTGAAGTAAAAACATCGTAGGATCAGCTGCCTGGTCATGTGACTTTAAAAAAAATAAAATAGAATAAGGATGTGATATGACGAATGTTTAGGGGCATCCCGGATGGGATGGGTAATCAGCCTTCTAAACAACATCACTAAAGCTCCTCTCTCTATAAAAGTCCTAAAATAAACCGCGTACTCCTATATAACCCATGGAAAAAATGATCCCTTCATCCTGAGAAAGTGTTGGTTCAATCATCACCTGTATTCTAACAACCCAGTATCCATTGTACTTATTTAGTTGTTCATGATACACATCTCCGTCTGTTAGCACTGGTGAAAGAGTTCTCTTCTTCTGGCGAAACATAAGTTCTTACACACTGCACTGTTTCAATATGATCTCACAGCCACTAGTAAGTAGTGTTATGTAAAGTTTCCAGGTGGCTCATGATACACCCACCTCAAGCCAATTCTCTCCTGTAATAACGTTTTGAAGGAATAAAACTAAAATATATCCTTAGCGGTGACAAGTTAGCCTGTTGAAGCTGACGTCTGGGTCATTCAATAAAGTTTAGCATCTACTCTTCATGATAATAGTATTAATAGGAAGGCAAATTGTCGGTAAGTTTTAACAACGACGTCCTGAAGAGTCACCAGTGGTTCATTGACTTAGGTCAAAACATTCTTACACAATGCCACAACGCAAGTTCAGCCCGACAAAGTTTTCCGGATAGGAATAAAGCTAAAACACTCATTCCTGGACTTCAGATAATAATCCACATGAATGAAAGAATATTCTAAAATCTTCTTCTTCTAGAATAAGCTACAGCAACTAATGAGCTTGGTTAGACAATTCCTAAGAAATTCTGATAATCGGGTTTCTAGGAATAACATGGAAGTTTCCATAGACCCACAGTCTTTAACCTTCCATGTGCCTGCCTGGGGAAAACTGAGACCGGGGTGGGGGGGGGGGATCCTTTAATATATAGGGTATCTCTCTTCGCGGTTTCTTGAAGGTAGATCCTCACCCCATTGCTAACAATGTCGAACATCCCTTTTTTCCTGTTTAGAGAACATACTCTCTCAGCTGCCATTAGCCAAGCTATAACGTATGACGAAGGTTGAGACTGGTAAATCCAACCTATAGGTTCCGTATTCATCATTGGATTCTCCGGACATAAGATGAAGATAAGTTGAAGATCTTAGCCAGGTACTTATATTTGATTGTCCCCACTGTAAGGCCACTACAACATCCCTTTCTCTTTCGATACAAAAATGCAAAAACCCATTGCTATACATTTGTAAGAATATCAAATGTCGTCGTAATCAAAGTATCAATGAACATAAAAGGAAACTAAAGGAAAAGGGGGAGGAGAAGGAAGGGTGTTACCTATGCACCACCACCCCCCCCCCTCTATTGTGATGACGTTTAAATCCAACTCTGATGGAGTGTGGGTGATATCTTCTCTCTGATCACCCCCATTCGTATTTGACACTGAGACTTCCTGTTGAGTTGGGAAAATCATACCCAATCTACAACTGCAGTATGCAATATGCAAATATCAACTGACAAATGGCAAATAGCCAATGACCAGACCAGTCACCAATCTATTCGGGTCGTATCTGGTACACAAGGTGTGCTATCTCTTCATCTACACTCATAATGCAAAGCCGGTCCTCCCTTATCTCAGGCTAGCCTCGGTTCACAAGTGCCATGCTTCATCACCATCAAGTGATTTAGCTCTTCCCCAGTGGACAACATTAGTACCTCTCCCACAGCAGGTAGGGCAATATTTAAAAAGCAACATTCACATTGAAACAAAACATTATGAAAAACATAGAATCCTCGCATGAAATAATGCATGAGCCATCAGATATATATTCAGAGAACATAGACAAAGGTTCGAACATATGTTGTCCTTCCTGTCGTCCCCGACTCTTAAGAGTGGGGTTTTGTGAACGTCGTTCGTAAACTCACCTACTGTCGCAAGCCAACTAGTGCACAAACTTCAGAGATAAATTGCATTATGGCAAATCCTTAAGAATGCTTTTAGCGATTCTCTTGAACATAAAATATTCGCCCAGTAATCACAGCAATTGTGTAACGCTGGCGTGAAATGTACGTCTTGCGAACATATTAATATATAATGCGTCTATCTGTCTTCTCATATGAGATTATAACACACATAATTCACTTAAATATTCTCAGCATTTTCATGAAATAGATTGCATGTCAGATCACACATGCTGAGCACAAGAGTTGTAAAACACAGACTCTAAAGAACTTTCTACAGTGTGATTAAGAATGTGCATTGATGTGCGTCTATAGGGACGTTCTATAGCACATAGAGATTGCAGATATGTATTGAGAGTAAGATAACATTCATTTTATCATTTAAATGTGGGGGGGGGGGGGGGGGGCGGCGCATAATGCCACATAGCAGATCACGCCATACAGAAGTTAGAAGGGAAATCTCGAAGCAAACGGTGCATGAAAAAACCATGAGATACGAATATACGTCACACCAACGCCAGCGTGACAACGAAAAACATACGTTGTACGACCACAAAGGTGAACGGGCGTGTATTGGATTGAGAGAACAACTCGGTGTGGCTATTGGGTCGTTGGGAAGCCTAGCAGTGGACTCACTCCAAGCTAAGAACAGCTAGCAGCTAGCAGCATATTGAGAACGCCATGGATTTGCGAACGACGGGCAAACTCTAGACAGACGAATTCGGAGAAAAATGACAGCAAGGACGACCTGAATGAACAGAGGGAAATGGAAGTGGTATTGAGCGAAGATAAGGCAAATGCAGGACAGATGAAAGTACATAAGGTAAGGCACGTTAAATTAGATGCCCTCCCGGCAATAACGGGACGCTAATTTGTCCACTACAACATGTATGACGATTCTGTAACTCCGGAATAAACGGTGTTAGTTTTACTGAGCTTAGACATTTTTACTTCTTTCCACGTTCATCAGTGAATTCATAAAGTTGTCATTCTGCCGTTTTGATGAGCCGCCAGTTCCTTGTCGTGAGTTCAATTATATGATATTTTCCATGGCATGGCACAGACAGGAGGACTTACGACTCGGCACACAAAGATAACATTCATAAAAGCATACGCAAAATACTCTTGCAGACGAAACGATAGACATGATAAAATATTCAGTGTGTTAGACATGTCTGTTCTGTCAGAAAGCAAACATTCAGGTTAACCTTTCAGTGAAGCTCTGATCGATCTCTCACTTTCACATTTTTCATACAAATACACTGATTACCCGTCTCTTTCTCATCAATAGGCTCAGCTGCAACATTTACAATGATTTTATAGTCATACCTGTGACACAGAGAAGACGAAATTGGGCGATGGATTTCACCACATCTAGAAAGCGACCAGCCCAGATTAAATCTACTTGGCTTATTGCTATGCTATGTTTTGGCCGGGTCCCGATGGAACCTATCGGCAAGCTTTGCAAATCAGCCAATATAATGACTACATGCACCTTTCCAAATCTTGCTAACTCGGTGCAACTTTGTTCCAACATCTTCGATCCCTAAATAACACTGATTTCATACTATCAGTAGGGACACCGTTCTATCTTGTATAGATTTGGCAAATCCCATATTCACTGAAAACGTGGATGAATGACCACGACATGTTACAGGGCACAATGTCAAAAGTAGAAAATTGGTCTACAATATTTATTGCATGTGATACAGAAAGACGACATGTTGCGTCCTGGAGTATGATGTGGTGAAGTAAGAAGAGTCGGTTGAATAACGCAAATATCACAGATTTCACTAAAACAGTTCTCACTGCAACACATGTCATTGTATAAACCAAAGAGAATACTAATTGTCAGATGATGATACTGGTAATGATGATGATGATGATGATGATGATGATGATGATGATGATAATAATAATAACAGCAGCTGTTACAATAGTAACTGTAGTAGTAGTTTCAGTAGTAATAGTTTTGTTAGTAGTAGTTGTTGTTTTAGTAGTAGTATTAGTAGTAGTGCCGATCTCCCTGGATAGGGGTTTAAGGACGTTGATCGTAATCCAGTATACTCTCGTACGAAACACAGCTGCGCGATAGTCGGCAGCGGATCGCGTCGCGTTGGTTATTTGCAGAGGGATTGTGAGGCGGTCGTTCAGAAAGCAATGGCAAACTACTGAACATAAAACGTGCCAAGACATCAACAGCAGCTGAAAAATGCCGGTGTTGACTGTAAAGGATATGCGGAAATACAAATTAGTAGTAGTATGATAGTCGAAGCAGTAGTAGTCGTCGTTGTAGTAATAGTAGTTGTTGAAATAGTGGAAGTAATAGTAAGTGTACTAGTTGCAAAATTAATAATTGCAATAGTTGTAGTAGTAGTAGTGTAGTAGTAGTAGTAGTAGTAGTAGTAGTAGTAGTAGTAGTAGTAGTAGCAGCAGCAGCATAGTGGATATAGTAGTAGTAGGTTTTTATAGTAGTAGAGTAGAGTGGTGGTGGTGGTAGAGCAGTAGTAGTAGTAGTATTTTAGTAGTAGTTAGTAGTTAGTAGTTTTAGTAGTAGTATAGTAGTAGTGTAGGCGGGAGTAGTAGTAGTAGTTAGTATAGTCGTGTATTTGGTTTTTAGTAGTAGCAGTAGTAGTAGTATTTGTAGTAGTAGTAGTAGTATAAGTAGTAGTAGTAGTAGTTTTTAGTATGTAGTAGTAGTAGTAATTGTTACAGCCCGGGCCTCCGTCTGAGTCGATAAAAATTGTGTGACTTTTCTGAATTCTGCGGTTATTTCCTGAAGTCGTTTTTGCCCAGACGTCCTTGCAATATCTGTGCCCGTTGTGGCCTATTTTATTTACAGTTTCCCTTTCAAACAGAAGAGATTGTCTTGTCGCGTCAATTTAAACGTTTTTTTTTTTTAGG
>JACEFZ010025672.1:0-17379 GCA_014155875.1 Cepaea nemoralis
GATCACGCTTATGACATGATCAATGTAGCTTCCTATCAACCACACTAACATTCCCACCACAAGTCAGAGTGTTTGGCCTTCACATGTTTTAGTCCACAATATGAGATTTCCATCCTCACCATCTTTCTTTCCCATTCATTTAGTCAAAAATTTTTTTAGATTGTGTCTGGTGCCCATTTTATGAGGCCGGGCTGACCCCCAGATCTACAGTCATACTGGTAAAAACAATACTCCTGTCATTGAGGGGGGGATTGCCCACAGATACATGCATAGACTCTTACTTGTTCTTTTCTTACAGCTTCTATTTTGCATAACGATTAACTGACAACCAATGCGTACTTACTTTCCTTCTCCTTGAAAGCCAGCCAGTTTGTATGTGCAGTAAATGTCACCAGCATCCGTAAAAACACCATTACAGTGCGCAGGTCATTGTGATTTTCAGGCTATAGATCATTAAAATAAAAATGTAAAAATAACATATGTCACATGATTTTCAGGAATCAAACCTAGTCACATAATATTTGAGATTTAAACCTTGTCACACAATAATTTTTTTAACTGCTAGAAAGTAAATATTTCAGAACATATTACCATTGCCATTGCGAAGGTAGCCTTTTGCAAGATGAAAAACATACTGACCAATAAAAAGATATCAATAGAAACGAGAAAAAGAGTGTTGAAGTGCTACACAGAACCTGTATTTTTGTATGGATGTGAGGTGTGGACAATGAGCAGAAAGCTGAAAAACATCTGATGGCTGTGGAAATGTGGTTTCTGAGGAAAATGCAAAGAGTACCATGGACAGACAGAAAAACTAATGAACAAGTCCTTCAAGAAGATTGTAAACTTATTTGAAACATTAGACATAGACTGTCAAAATTATTTGGGCATGTTATGAGAAGAAATGAATAGGAGAACTTGGTGAAAACTGGCAAGATCGAAGGGAAGAGAATAAGGGGAGAACAGAGAAGTAAATACCTGGATGGCTTGGCCACATGGCATGGTCGAGGCGGAAACACAGAGCTGATCTACGACTCTGGTGATCGAGTGAGATGGCAAAACATGACCGCCCCGCTTATCAGCATGGCACATGATGGATGGATGGATGGTCGGAGTGATGTATTGGTACCATGTCAACTTCTAACTCAAGAAGACCAGATACAACATACGATCAAGATTTTTACAAAACTCAAGGATGTTATTACTTCTGCGTGATCCCATGTTAGATCTATGTGAGTGTGGCCCACAGGGCAGCACAAAATAGTAACACTGTAACCTACCATGCATGCCATAAGAGGCAACCAAGGAAGGATGGCAAGAGACTTGCTCCCTCATCCTATAGAAAACTTTACCTGCAGAGTCCAAGGAACAAGGCTAAAATGGATTGGCTCAAGTTGGCTGAGAGATTATTTGTCATTTGGGAGATGGAAGTCACAAGAAGAAAATGGAGAATGAACCTGCTGTAGTGGATCAGAAGTCAAGCCTTTTTAGATAAGAGTGAAAAAAAAACAGAAGGATTTGTGTGCATATTGTATACATTACAAATCCCTCTGCAGCTGGAAATTACAGAGTATGCTGAATAGGCGGTTGCAGAGCATAAACTTCAAAGTGAAAAAATCTATTCACAACAGAATATCTACAATATTCTAGGAAAGAAGACAGACACTAACAAAAAGGTCTCTGGCCATGTAAAATACTCTGATGGTTAGCTTAAACTGAGTATTGATGCTTACATCATAGTACCCTTATGATCCACAACTAGTTTGTGTTTGATATGGGGGTCCTTTGGGTAGCAAGCAATGTTATGACAAGGCTGATGTGGTGGGCAAGGTCTGCAACATTTAGTAGATGTGGTTGTTGCACACAGTGAACAACTAGGGTGAGAATTAAATTGTAAGAAGACACAGGTTATGGTCATTGCTAGGAATAAAGAAATACCACAATGTATTATACAGGTAAATGGGAATATTCTTAAACAAGTGAATTGGTACAGCTATCTCGATGGGAGGTGCCTTGAAGAGATTAGAACAAGAATCGCCATGGTGAAGGTAGCCTTTTGCGAGATGGAAAACATACTGACCAATAAAAAGATTGCACCAAGAAAAAGTGTTGAAGTGCTACACATAACCTGTACTTTTGTATGGATGTGAGGCGTGGACAATGAGAGGACAAACACAGAACTGATCCACGACTCTGATGATTGTGTGAGATGACAAAACATGACCACTCACACTTATCGGCATAGTACGTGATGATGATGATGATGTGGTGAAGGCACTGTGGCAGCAAGTAAAAACTGCAGCATAGCACACAGACGATAAACATCTGTAGAGGGTGATTCAGTGGGGGGGAACAGAGGCTCTGGACAACACAAAACGCGCAGCGAAAAATGCAGGCAGACATTTAATCAGGCTGCCAGTTATACCATCAGCATGGGAACTATTCCCTGGCCACTGAAGATGGGGATGGATTATTTATGGGAATATACCAAGTGCAAAGTAAGAAGAAATTAGAAGCAACAGAGATGTGGTTCCTGAGACGAATGTTGCGAATTCCTTGGACTGCCAGAGTAACTAACGATGAATGCCTGAAACAGGCTAATGAAACTAGAACATTATATACAACAATAAGACAGAGACAAACATCTTTCTTCAGTCACGTGATGAGAAGAGAGGCATTGGAGAACATCGTAACAACTGGAAAGATCGAGGGGAAGAGAGGCAGAGGCAGAACAAGAGAAATCCCCTCTGCTGTGTGTCCACCGTGACGAGGTAGAGGGGCTTGTGCGTCCCAATGACCCCAAGAGCTATGCCGACGGTAGCACAGCTACTGGTAGGGCCACCCATGTCGGACAGGTCAAGGGAGAGGGACCAGACGAAGAGACACACAAACCTGCTGCCTTGTAGGTAGACTGGGGACAGTCAAAGGCTAGGGAAAGCACCCAAAAACATGCTTGTCAAAATCGGATGTACTGAGCCACAGGCTTGACAAAGCAGTGCAACGCAAAACCTGCTGCCTTGTAGGTAGACTGGGGACAGTCAAAGGCTAGGGAAAGCATCCCAAATAAATGCTTGTCGAAATCGGATGTACTGAGCCACAGGCTTGACAAAGCAGTGCAACGTAACTTAATTCATGATGTCACAAATCAAAATTAATCGTTATGGTGCTAATCCCGTGAAGTCCCATCAGGCGGCGATAGTGCCGGGCCCCCTGCCTCGAGGGGGTCCACCCATGACTACTGGTGGTCACCTTCCCCTGTGCTGTGGAGTCAAAGCACAGAGGAGTAGGTTAAGAGCTATTGACCAAATACCCCGGACACTCAACATACTACAGTGGAATGCCGAAGGAGTTTACAAGAAGAAAGACTCCCTAACACAGCGTCTTCATAAAGATAGAATAGATGTGGCATGCATTCAAGAGACACACCTCAACGCCAATCACAAATTCTCAGTCAGAGGATATCAGGCCACACGTTTCGACCGCGAAGGACACAAAGGAGGAGTTCTAATACTTACACGAAATACAATACCTTGCAGCGAAGTATCTGTGATCTCTGACAACCAAACAGAAATTATAGGTGTTGATATAATGATAAAGGATGTGAAAATAAGAATCTACAATCTGCATAGCCCAGCAGATAAGGACCTTACACTCTCAAACATGAAAATAACCGACACAAACTGCATTATTGTCGGAGACTTTAATAGCCGTTCAGAAAGATTGGGATACCCAGATACTGACAAAAGAGGAGATGAATTGGAGGACTGGGAAATAGACTCAAATCTCCATCTACTCAACAATGCGGATGACACACCGAGCTTCTACTCCAGAAGATGGCTTACCACTTCTACTCCAGACTTAGCTTTCTGCACAGGAGACATCCTCCACAAAATCGATCGCCATGTGCTGGACAAATTAGCAGGTAGTGACCACAGACCAATCAAGCTTGTAATGAATATGGAGTATGTTCCACAGGAGCAAAAGCCCTTGCCCCGCAGGAATTACAAACGAGCAGATTGGGACAGATTTGCCTTACTAACAGACAAATATTGTGAAAACATAAATACACGATATGGCAACATAAAGCAAATGGTGGAAAGTCTAAACAGAGCGATAATACAGGCAGCCACTGAGTCCATTCCTAGAGGAGCGAGGAAAAATTACAAACCATACTGGACTGAAGAACTACAAAGTTTGGAGGATAAAGTTGAAGATGCCAGGAAGACAGCAGAGAGAGAACAAACAATTGAAGCAAATACCTCTCTCAAAGCCATCTCAGCAAAATATAAAAGAACAGTAAATCAAACAACAAGAGATCGTTGGAGGGAAAAAACAGAAAACCTGAATTTTGACAGGGATGGAAACAAACTATGGAAACTAGTGAAAGCCATGAACAATGAAGGACCTAGAAACAAACAAATAACAATTAAACAAGGAAATGCCTTGCTTACAGGAAAAAAGGCTGCAAATGCACTAATGGAACACTATGCAAATGCAAACCACATTGATATTACAACTGAACAGAAGAAAGCAATCAAAGACAAACAGATACATCATAGAAATACAGAGACAGCAGCAGAATATATGATGGCAAATCTAACAATGGAAGAAATGGAACAGGCAATGAATACCCTAAAAAAGAAGAAATCACCAGGAAAGGATGGAATCACAAATGAAATACTAATAGGACTAGGCACCAAGGCAAAGAAGAAACTACTAGCAGTCCTAAATAACAGCTGGAAGAGAGGAATAGTCCCACAGGCATGGAAGGAAGCTATACTAATACCAGTCCTAAAGAAAGGAAAAGACCTGGAAGAACCAAATGGCTATCGACCTATCAGTCTACTTAGCTGTGTAGGAAAATTAATGGAGCGCATTATCAATGGCAGGCTAACGTGGCATCTGGAAGAAAACAAACTCTTAACACCACACCAAGCAGGATTCAGAAAGTACAGATCCACTGAAGATCAAATAACCTATATAGCTCAGGAAATAGAGGATGCCTTCCAAGAGAAAAAGCACACACTAGCAGTCTGGATAGATTTAGAAAAAGCATTTGATAAAGTATGGAAGGAAGGACTGAAAGTAAAACTGCAAAACATGCATGTTTGTGGAAAAATGTATAAATGGATCAGCCACTACCTTGAGAACAGAACTGCCAGGACAAAAGTACAAGGACAAACAAGCAAAATGATGCTGCTGGAGCAAGGTGTCCCCAAGGAGGAGTTCTTTCACCAACATTATTCCTAGCATATATAAATGACATCACAGAAAATTTTCCAGCCAGAGTACACACATCCTCCTTTGCAGATGACCTAGCCATATGGACATCTGAAGAATATATTAGTACAGCTAACAGCAGAATACAGCAAGCCTTATTAGCGCTAGAGGACTGGTCAAAATCATGGCTAGTGAAGATAAGTGAGGAGAAAACAACATGCACAGTGTTCTCCCTCTCAAATAAACCTCAGCAACCTAAGCTGGTATTGAATGGAAAAATATTGCGCCATGAAGAAAATCCAAACTATCTAGGAGTCACCTTTGATCGTCGCCTGACATGGAAGACACAGGTTGAGAAAAATCGAACAAGAGCAAGGCAGAGAATGGCAATCATGAAAAAGCTTGCTGGTACAACGTGGGGAGCAGATGAGAAAGTTCTCAAGAAGTTATATACTGGACGGGTGAGGCCAGTACTGGAATATGGCATTGCAGCTTGGGCAACAGCAGCTAAGTCAAACTTTAACAAAATAAGTAGAGTCCAAAACCAAGGAATGTGAATCATAACTGGAAGCCTGAAGACAACGCCTATTAATGAACTAGAAAAGATCACTTGTTTACAACCAATGCAGGATAGAAGAGATAGCAGAGCCCAGCAACAAGCAGAAAAATTTAGAAGATTGGCAGACCACCCTATGTACAACAGATTTAATGGTTTTGGAAAGGGAAGACTGAAGCGCAGCAACTTTGTAGAAACTGCAAAACGAAGGATTAGGGCAGATCCTATTCTTAACATATCAACAGTTAAGCCCATACACAATGCACACAAGTTCCCAGCTTGGAGACAGCAGCAACTGCCTGAGATGATAGAAAACATTCCTGGTATTGAGAAAAAGAACACTCAGCATGAAACCGAAAGAAGAGAAATAACTCTAAACTACATAAAAGAACATTACCCAAGCAGGAATTGGACCCATGCATATACAGATGGATCAGCCAAAAATTCAATAGAGAATGGAGGAGGAGGAATTCTCCTAAATTTAAAAAATGGAGTGGAAAAAACATATTCAATGGCAACTGGACAATTTTCAAGTAACTTCAAAGCGGAGGTAGAGGCTCTGAAAACTGCAGCAGAAATGCTCCTGATGGAGGAAAATAAAGAGAAGCAAATAGCTATCTTCACAGATGCAAAGTCAGCTGTCTCAATACTGAAGAGCAATAACAGCACAGAAATAGCTGACCTAAGAGCAGCACTCCATGGTCTATGCCAGAAATCCAAAAAAGTTGTAATACAGTGGATCCCATCACATTGCAGTATACCTGGAAACGAAGAGGCTGACAGACTGGCAAAAGAGGGCGGACGACTACCACAACCTGACATAGACATAACCTATAATGAGGCAAAGAGGTTGATAAAAAGCACCTATAGAACCAAATGGGAATCAGAGCATCCAGGCCATCAGAAGGATGATGCATATTACAAACTTGACCGAAGAGAACAAGTAGCAATCTTCAGACTCCGCACAGGACATAACAGGCTGAAATACCACTTGTTCAATAAACTAAAGATAGGAGATACCGATGAATGTAATTGTAGAACTGGAAAAATGACAGCAAAACATTTGCTGCAGGATTGCCCAACGTATGCAGAACAGAGAAAGATATTTTGGCCCACACCTGCTTCATTTGAGGACAAGCTCTATGGAGATATCAACAAGCTCAAGTTGACCGCAGATTACTTTAACTATATACAGGTTGACATTTAAAGGTGCATGAAGACCCAGAGGCATGAAATGGAATATTGCTTGGATAGCAAATCCATTATGTGGAAAGTCCAAATCGAAAGCTCGCTGTGTGGGCTTCATAAAAGGTGGAAAAGTGTCCTAGTGGCATGAAATGGAATATTGCTTGGATAGCAAATCCATTACGTGGAAAGTCCGAATCAAAAGCCCATTGTGTGGGCTTCATAAAAGGTGGAAAAGTGTCCTAGTGGCATGAAATGGAATATTGCTTGGATAGCAAATCCATTACGTGGAAAGTCCGAATCAAAAGCCCACTGTGTGGGCTTCATAAAAGGTGGAAAAGTGTCCTAGTGGCACGAAATGGAATATTGCTTGGATAGCAAATCCATTACGTGGAAAGTCTGAATCAAAAGCCCACTGTGTGGGCTTCATAAAAGGTGGAAAAGTGTCCTAGTGGCACGAAATGGAATATTGCTTGGCTAGCAAATCCATTACATGGAAAGTCCGAATCGAAAGCTCACTGTGTGGATGTCATCTGCAGACTACATACTTCTGGTTTCCGGAAGAACAGCCTATGGTGAACGGAAGGCCCAATATACGGAAGTGTGGCTAAGCAGCCATGTGCAGGACGTGACGATTCCTTGGGTGAGCCCAGTACCAGAGCGCTATGTATCGGCTCTGCAAGTATGGAAGCCTCCTTGGATGGCGGGGAATGCCCATGGTCTGCCCCTGCCTTCCCTTGAGGGCTGACCAGGATCTTTGGCTGTTCTATATGGACCAGCTGGGATGGGGGATAACACCACAACAGTGAGAGTCAAACGTCCTAAGAAACCCCGGGAAGGTTAACCCGGTCAACAAATGCCCGCAGAAGTCGGATGTGTCGGCCTAACGGCGCAAGAACGCAGCTCTGCTGTAAACAGGCACAACGCAATCACATCCGAAAAAAAAACTCCCGATGAACGAAGAAGAAGAAGAACAAGAGAAATGATGCTGGATGGATTGAGACGGTGGCATGGAGGAATATCAGCAGCAGAGTTGATCCAGAAAACCAAAGACCGAGATCTGTGGAGAGCCATGAACGCCTACGCCAGCTGGCACGGCACTTGATAATGATGATGAATGTTAATTCTTGATTTCATATTCATGTGATTAAATTACAAGACAAAACTAGACACTTTCATATATTCATTACTTGTCACTTACAACAAATTACCACTCCTGGTGTGATAAACTGTCAGTGAAGGTGTATCCTCTGCTACTAAAAGATTAAAGCAAGTTTCATGAACCCACCTTCAAAATGTAGAAATACTGGCAGCAAGTCCACAGGAGGGACTTTAACTGGGCAATCCAAGCTATGACAAACTGCTTATTACAGGAAACTGCCACATAGCAGCTCTGTGGACATGAGTCAACAGTGAACATTCACTTATATCATTGTGATAGAACATTAGAAATAACTCCTCTTAAGAACAGCACAATAACAACTGGTTGAGTTGTTTTCTCATGGAAAGGTGTGTGTAGGGATGTCTGCTGTGAAATATTTACGTCATCTGACGTGCGCTATGAAGGTCATAGGTTTGTTGTTCGACCACAAGTGCAATTTCACCAGAGATGATGATAAGGTGGAGTGGAGAGGAGGGTGGACTGAAGGATTATATCATATTAAAGATGGAGCTACTGAGTTTGTGCTTTGTGTAATAATACTCTTATGCCCTTGGCAGACAGCTTGCCATCCTGTGGCGTTACACCTGGTGCAATGAAGCTGACTTTAATCTTTTGAAAAGCTTGTGTGTTTGTGTTATCACAGTAAATATGTATGTGACCTAATGGTGATATCAGATGATGACATGGAAGAACTGGCCAGAGAATTCAACACCAGTATCCAGAGGGGTCAGGTCAAAGAAGAATGGCTACACAGCTACTTGTTGCCGCTGCCAAAACCGAACAAAGACCACTCCAAGATAAGCGGCTACAGAATCATTACGATGCAGAATACTGTTGGCAAGCTACTGGAGAAAATTGTAGCACACAGACTTGCTTGGGACTTGGAACAGCTCGGCTGCCTCCCGCCCACACTTGGAGGATACAGACGCAACAAAGAGTCATGGCTGAATGCGGCGGTCTTTGCTCAAGATGTCTACGAAGGATTTCAGGTCAGAGAAGAGACATGTGCGGCCGCCATAGACTTAGAGGACGCATATAACAGAGTATCTTTCGAGCACTTGATGCAAACCCTCCTCAGACTGAAAGTGCACCCTCACCTTGTACGATGGATAGCTGCAGTTCTACTCCAAAGGAAGGTGGTCCTAAGATGCGGGAGTTGGTCTTCTGAGCCGATAACGATATGTCCAGGATTGCCGCAGGGTTCACCACTGTCACCAGTACTATTCAACGTGTATACGGTGCCGATCACTGAACAACAGTTGGATGGGAGGGGTAGGACTCTATCATTCGTTGACGACATCCTCGTGTATCGACAGGGTCGAGATAGACAGGCGGTTGCCAACTATATGCAGGGCGAACTAGATCGAATTTCCTCATGGTGTGCTGATGCCGATGCCCTTGTCAACCCTGCAAAGGCAACGGTTACATGGTTCTCACTAAACAACCATATTGTGAAAACAGACCTGCCGGCAGTAAGAATGGATGGGAGCATTCTGAGTAGAACCCAGTCAATGACATATCTTGGCGTGAGGCTTGATCGTAGCCTGTCCTTCAGAGATCATGTCGATTATGTCATAACGAAGGCTCGAAAAGGTTTGACAGCAATGAGAGTCATGGCGACTGCCAATATCGAACAAAGACTGCTATTACTTCTGTTCCAAGGACTTGTGCTTTCACGCATCGAGTATGCCCTGGCCATCCTCACTGTCAGCCCTACACAGATTGGAAGACTTGAAAAGGTACAAAACGAAGCCATGCGCATCATTTTGGGCTGCACGAGAGACACCAGCTGTGTAGCAATGAGATACCTCCTTGACTTCCCGACAATGGAACACAGGATCAAGATCTGGAGAGCTCGTGCATACTTAAAAATAAGTGCAGATGAGCAGCACCCTCTGCATGACGCTGTATTCAGAGAAAAGGGTGACAGGCTAAAGAGGGGCAAATCATGGATGGGTCGGGCGGAAGATGTCGTCGGACAGGTCTGCAGTCTTACCAGTATCAACCCTGGCAAGGAATGGGTGCCGGTGCCTCCAGCTTTTAAGTGTACCTTCTCCTGCATTATCACACTCGACAGACGGTGCAGAGAGCAGAACCCTGCCGCTGTCAATGCAGAGGTTAACGCGCTCATCTATGATCACTCAAATAGCCCCGAAGTGCTCATCTATACAGATGGATCTGTTGTAAAGCAGCAGAGAAGTGCGTGGGCATTTACAGCCCGTTCAGCGGGCCGAACCGTTCAAGAATCCAGTGGTGCCCACTCTATGACCACGAGCAGCATGACGATGGAGGTGATGGCAGTTACACAGGCTTTCATATGGCTGGAATCACAGCATTATACCAACGTGTGTGTACTAAGTGATTCAATGAGCATGATTCAGAAGGTCGAAGCTGGATCTGTACGTAGACAGTGGACTGAGTCGCTGCGGAAGTCTGTTGTCCGCAAAGTCACCTTCATCTTCGTCCCGGGACATGCGGGAGTCGAGGGAAATGAACGAGCTGATAAATTGGCTGGCTCTGCACCCCCTGTAGATGGCCAGCCCATGGATCGTGCGGATGTTATTAACGCCCTTAAAGATATGGCGAGAACAGAGGATTTTGACGCCAGTGATTCCACATCGCTGTCCAGGATGAAAGACCTGGGAGTAAGAATCGGCACAGCCAGACGCGAGAGGTACATCGGGAAAACAAAGCGCCTCGTCAACCAACACAGAACTGGCACTATTAGCCACCGGACGCTGATGCATATGCTGGGGGGAGGATCTGAGCACCTATGGACATGTCCGGAGTGCAACGAAGATACCCCAACTGATAACTAACTAACTAACTAATATGTATGTGATCTATTGAGCAATCAATGTTGGCTGTGGTTTTGATTAAAGATCGCTTTCACTGCACACAGATATCTGTATAAGGCTCTAGTCTCCTTCCATAGATCACAAGGAGAATCTCAGCACAGTACACAAACTGCAGCACTGACATTATCATCATCATGTGCCATGACAAATTTATCAATTTTGTAGCTGTTATTTCTTTATATCACTGTCTTAGGCCATCCACCATATCTCTAGTCTACCCGTACGTGGATGTGGAAGGAAATGGAAAACCATGACAGTATTCATTATTCAAAACGGATCGAAGTCATAGAACAACATAAATGGCTGTCTGAGTTCATCTGCCACTGGTAGGAAATGATATGAGTCACAGGTGACACCAGATCATCATCAAGCTACTGATGCTGGTCCAATATTTGTGTAGACCAGTTGAAAAAAGAAGGCGCTTGAGGCTTTGGAGCTCAAATGTTACAGAAAAATTCTTACAATATCATGGATGGAGAAGAGGAAAATATTTACATTTTACAACACCTGAACATCGAAGACAGCTGGATCATAAATAGTATCATGTCTTGGAAATTAAAATTTAAAAAAAAATTAGTTTACGGGCGTCGCAGTCAACCCCAGCATTTGTTGGCTGTTCGTGTTTCCCGTGATTCCTGGGCAAGTTTACATTCAGTAGTTTGCCATTGCTTTCTGAACGACCGGCACCCATACCATTTTATTAAAAAAAACCAACGCAGCTGTGTTTTGAACGCGGTATGCTGGATTATGAATTGCGTCCGTAACTCCTTTGCCATGGAGCCGGTAAACTGAAATACATTGGCCATATCAAACATCACAGTGACTTGGAGAGTACAGCGATGGAAGGCGTGGTTCCTGGAAGAGGAGGCAAGGGGTTGAGCAGCACAAAGATGGACACAGGATATGGCAGACATCTTGGACATGAAGGTGCATGAGGCGGGAGAAATGGCCAGAGTTTTATTTTGGTGCATTGTGATGATTGTGGCATTCTACAAAGGACCTGCTACTTGAGAGAGGATTGGCATTCAAAGGATTATGCTGTCAATATCACATTATTCCTTGACAGCATGTGAGGATTATACTTTCAATATCACACTGGCTGGGGAGTCTCCATGGCGAAGTGGTCAAGCCATTTGCCTTGTGCTCTGAAGGTTGTGGGTTCGATTCCGGGTTACGTCTTTCGGTTCACAAGTGCATTTTTCTCGGACTCCTGGGGGGTTGTTGTTAGAGCTGTGGAGTTTGTGCTTTGTGTGATGCTATCGGCAGGCCATCCTGCGGAAAGAGACCGAGCCATGTGGGGTAAAACCTGGTGTAATGAAGTTTATCCTCTCAACTTTTCAGACTTTTTTTTTAAAAAGACATTGGCTACCTTCACTTTCCTGGATATTTCCTGGCACTCATTTTCGGGTGGGTCGACTTTAGAGCCCTGGTCAATTTTTAAAATCTGCCTTAATGAGGATTCGAACAAATGACCATGACGAGAGCAGGCAATCATGCTAGCCACTGTGCCACTGCAGTGCCTTTGTCAGTAGTAACATGTAAACAAATCACACAAACCAAACCTTCATGACATCACTTTCCACTGAAGCAAGGATGTAGCGGCACAGATACTCGAACCTCTAGACAAAAGAAATGCAATGAAGTTAACAATCATTATATGTTTTACTTTAACGGTACATGAACCATGAATTTCAAATATTAATCTCTAGGAATATCATTTAAAAAAAAAAATAGGAATATCAGTGTTATACAATAAATAACTAATACGAATAATTTTAAAACACCACAAGCAAATTTTTTTTTTAAATTAGAGAATTGTTAGAGGTGGAGAGATTAAGCAATTACAAGGTAGTTCAAAATGTACTGTTTATGATCGGAGAACACTCTAGAGAGCAAGCTTGGGTTTGCCTTTTATGAGAACATTCTAGGGCACAAGCTTGGATATGTCTCTTTGGAGAACTCTAGGGCACAAGCTTGGATATGTCTCTTTGGAGAATTCTAGAGTGCAAGCTTGGATATGTCTCTTTGGAGAACTCTAGGGCACAAGGTTGGATATGTCTCTTTGGAGAACTCTAGGGCACAAGGTTGGATATGTCTCTTTGCTTGGATATGTCTCTTTGGAGAACTCTAGGGTACAAGCTTGGATATGTCTCTTTGCTTGGATATGTCTCTTTGGAGAACTCTAGGGCACAAGCTTGGATATGTCTCTTTGCTTGGATATGTCTCTTTGGAGAACTCTAGGGCACAAGCTTGGATATGTCTCTTTGCTTGGATATGTCTCTTTGCTTGGATATGTCTCTTTGCTTGGATATGTCTCTTTGCTTGGATATGTCTCTTTGGAGAACTCTAGGGCACAAGCTTGGATATGTCTCTTTGGAGAACTCTAGGGCACAAGCTTGGATATGTCTCTTTGGAGATCTCTAGGGCACAAGCTTGGATATGTCTCTTTGCTTGGATATGTCTCTTTGGAGAACTCTAGGGTACAAGCTTGGATATGTCTCTTTGCTTGGATATGTCTCTTTGGAGAACTCTAGGGCACAAGCTTGGATATGTCTCTTTGGAGAACTATAGGGCACAAGCTTGGATATGTCTCTTTGGAGATCTCTAGGGCACAAGGTTGGATATGTCTCTTTGGAGATCTCTAGGGCACAAGCTTGGATATGTCTCTTTGCTTGGATATGTCTCTTTGGAGAACTCTAGGGTACAAGCTTGGATATGTCTCTTTGCTTGGATATGTCTCTTTGGAGATCTCTAGGGCACAAGCTTGGATATGTCTCTTTGCTTGGATATGTCTCTTTGCTTGGATATGTCTCTTTGGAGAACTCTAGGGCACAAGCTTGGATATGTCTCTTTGCTTGGATACGTCTCTTTGCTTGGATATGTCTCTTTGAAGAACTCTAGGGCACAAGCTTGGATATGTCTCTTTGCTTGGATATGTCTCTTTGGAGAACTCTAGGGCACAAGCTTGGATATGTCTCTTTGGAGAACTCTAGGGCACAAGCTTGGATATGTCTCTTTGGAGAACTCTAGGGCACAAGCTTGGATATGTCTCTTTGGAGAACTATAGGGTGCAAGCTTGGATATGTCTCTTTGGAGAACTCTAGGTGACGAGCTTGGATATGTCTCTTTGGAGACCTATAGGGCACAAGCTTGGATATGTCTCTTTGGAGAACTCTAGGGCACAAGCTTGGATATGTCTCTTTGGAGACCTATAGGGCACGAGCTTGGATATGTCTCTTTGGAGAACTCTAGGGTGCAAGCTTGGATATGTCTCTTTGGAGAACTCTAGGGTGCAAGCTTGGATATGTCTCTTTGGAGAACTCTAGGGTGCAAGCTTGGATATGTCTCTTTGGAGAACTCTAGGGTGCAAGCTTGGATATGTCTCTTTGGAGAACTCTAGGGTGCAAGCTTGGATATGTCTCTTTGGAGAACTCTAGGGTGCAAGCTTGGATATGTCTCTTTGGAGAACTCTAGGGCACAAGGTTGGATATGTCTCTTTGGAGAACTCTAGGGTGCAAGCTTGGATATGTCTCTTTGGAGAACTCTAGGGTGCAAGCTTGGATATGTCTCTTTGGAGAACTCTAGGGTGCAAGCTTGGATATGTCTCTTTGGAGAACTCTAGGGTGCAAGCTTGGATATGTCTCTTCTGAGAACTCTAGGGCACAAGGTTGGATATGTCTCTTTGGAGAACTCTAGGGCACAAGGTTGGATATGTCTCTTTGGAGAACTCTAGAGTGCAAGCTTGGATATGTCTCTTTGGAGAACTCTAGAGTGCAAGCTTGGATATGTCTCTTTGGAGAACTCTAGGGTGCAAGCTTGGATATGTCTCTTTGGAGAACTCTAGAGTGCAAGCTTGGATATGTCTCTTTGGAGAACTCTAGGGTGCAAGCTTGGATATGTCTCTTTGGAGAACTCTAGGGTGCAAGCTTGGATATGTCTCTTTGGAGAACTCTAGGGTGCAAGCTTGGATATGTCTCTTTGGAGAACTCTAGGGTGCAAGCTTGGATATGTCTCTTTGGAGAACTCTAGGGCACAAGGTTGGATATGTCTCTTTGGAGAACTCTAGGGCACAAGGTTGGATATGTCTCTTTGGAGAACTCTAGAGTGCAAGCTTGGATATGTCTCTTTGGAGAACTCTAGAGTGCAAGCTTGGATATGTCTCTTTGGAGAACTCTAAGCGCAAGCTTTGGCATGTCTGTCTGGAGGACAAGCATGTGCAGCATGTTCTCCCCCTCAATGTCCCTGTCAAATCCAAAAGAATGACAGCGACAGGCATTTGTCCTTATGCTCTAAGTAAGGTGTTTGTCCTTGTTGAATTCGCTTTAAGACATGTGCGTTATCTTTGAAAGATGTATTACTCCAGTCAAACTCCCAACCTGAAACTTCTTCCGAGCAGATGCAGCCAACGATGAGTGCTGGCTGCCATCTAGCTCCACAGGTAAGGGTATTTTCACCCCAATCGGCTAAATAAGTAAAGAAACGATAACAGACATCTCTCCACATCCTCCTACTTCTTTTTTTTTTAAAATATCCCTATTCTGTCTTTCAGTGTCAAATTAAGAAGAGGTATTTGGAGAAAACTTTGGTATGTGCTTCAAATAGGGTGACATTCACAATATAAGATATTCTGCGAATCCTTCAATTATGGGGATGACTTCCTGCTGTTGTCTAAATGCATGATCTCACTGTGGGGCACCCTCTCTTGTAGTATTCCTTTTATATACCCAAACAAATCTTTCTTGCTGTTTATTAATGTCGTCTAACACTGGAGCTAGTCCTGCCTGCTGCCTGATATTATTTAACTCTTCTTGTTATATATACAAAACATCAAGGTTGTTTCATTTTTGTTGTTTCCAGTGTTATTTTCTGCTTTGTTGAACATTTTCTCAGTACTGACTAAAGTTAAAGTTAGTTGCACATCCTTTACATGATGTGACAGTCAACCCCAGCATTTGTGGGTTGTTTGTGATTTCTTGGCAAGTTTACGTTCAGTAGTTTGCCATTACTTTCTGAACGACTGGCACTCATACCATTTTAGGAAAATCAACGAAAGGCGGTCTGTTGCCAAATTGCCTGCAGCTGTTTCGAACACGGGATGCGAGATTACAAATTGCCTCCGTAACCCCTTTGCCCTGAATCGGCTCAGTACAGACAAGCCTGTATAACATTCTGCATTTATTATCTCTCCCCTTTCATACATAATTGCATTCATACATCATGTATTTTCTGCCCAGGTCATGCAGATGTGTGGGGCAATGAACAATCAGATAGATCAGCTGCTGCTCCTCTGGGTAAAGAGCTACTTTATGATAATGGTGATGTGGTGAAGAGTGCTGCTGAACAGAGAGAGTATCCATATCTGGGAAGACTAGCTCAGAAGGGAAGGACTAGGGCATTGGTTCTCAACCGGTGGGGAATCCCCCCCCCCCCCCAGGGGGGGAATTTTAGGGTTTCCAGGGGGGGAATGAAGACCATTTCAAGATCGCGTTAATAGAAGAACCGATTACTTGATATTGTTTTTCCCTTCATACTTTACAGTAATGTACGTTTCATCCTTCTAAAATTCATTTTATAAAGTAAGCAAACCCACAAATCATGTTTTATGTGGATGTCTAGACTTGTTTTCTTCTTCTTCTTCTTCGTTCATCCGGAGTTTTTTTTTCCGGATGTGATTGCGTTGTGCCTGTTTACAGCAGAGCTGCATTCTTGCGCCGTTAGGCCGACACATCCGACTTCTGCGGGTATTTGTTGACCGGGTTAACCTTCCCGGGGGTTTCTTAGGACGTTTGACTCTCACTGTTGTGGTGTTATCCCCCATCCCAGCTGGTCCATATAGAACAGCCAAAGATCCTGGTCAGCCCTCAAGGGAAGGCAGGGGCAGACCATGGGCATTCCCCGCCATCCAAGGAGGCTTCCATACTTGCAGAGCCGATACATAGCGCTCTGGTACTGGGCTCACCCAAGGAATCGTCACGTCCTGCACATGGCTGCTTAGCCTCACTTCCGTATATTGGGCCTTCCGTTCACCATAGGCTGTTCTTCCGGAAACCAGAAGTATGCAGTCTGCAGATGACATCCACACAGTGAGCTTTCGATTCGGACTTTCCATGTAATGGATTTGCTATCCAAGCAATATTCCATTTCATGCCACTAGGACACTTTTCCACCTTTTATGAAGCCCACACAATGGGCTTTTGATTCGGACTTTCCATGTAATGGATTTGCTATCCAAGCAATATTCCATTTCATGCCTCTGGGTCTTCATGCACCTTTAAATGTCAACCTGTATGCAGTTAAAGTAAGCTGCGGTCAACTTGAGCTTGTTGATATCTCCATAGAGCTTGTCCTCAAATGAAGCAGGTGTGGGCCAAAATATCTTTCTCTGTTCTTCATACGTT
>JACEFZ010025673.1:0-17769 GCA_014155875.1 Cepaea nemoralis
TTTTTTTTAAATTGTTTTGGGAAAAACCCACAAAAAACAAAAAAAAAATTTTAACAAAAATAACCCCCAAACAAAGGAAAAAAACAAAAAAAAAACTTTAAAAAAAAAAAAAAAGAACAAAAAAAAAAATTAGGGAAAACATATGACGTTGCGGGGACTAGCCTTATAGAAAAAATAGAATTAGAAAAAATCTTGGACCAAGAAAAAGTAAGCATATGTTGCTTGCAAGAAACTCACCTCAATGAAAATATAGCCTTCAAAATCAGAGGCTACCAGTGTTACCGATCTGACTGAAAGGACAGGCGAAAAGGTGGGATACTGACCCTTGTAAGAAATAACATCATGGCTTCCCAAATCAAAGTCTACATGGAAGGGGCTGAGTATCAGACACTTAAACTTAAGACAGGTAATACAGATCTACATCTGATCAATTACTACTGTCCAAGTGACCGCCCACAGGCACTGGGCACACTACCACTAAAAGAAAAAATGATTGTGTGTGGCGATTTCAACAGCCACTCGCAGAGCTGGGGCTATGATCACATGGACCAGAGAGGAGAGAGACTGGAAGACTGGCAGGATGAGAATAGATTCATGTTGATTAACAAGCCGTCCGACCCACATACTTTCTACTCGAGATCATGGCACTCTACAACTACACCTGACCTGGCTTTTCATTCACCAGACCTGGAGTGGAACATTACACGAATTGTTGGGAAACAACTTGGTGGCAGTGACCATCGGCCAGTCTTTCTAACCGTAGAAAATGAGCTTGTAAGTGAAAGCAGCACCCTCTCGAGGTGGAACTACAAGAAAGCAGACTGGGCAATGTACAAGCATCGCACCAGCATATTGGTTAGAAACCTGAACACTGAGAAAGACATAAATAAAGTAGTTGAAGAGTTTGGGAAATGCATACTACAGGTAGCGCGAGAAACAGTACCAAAAGGAGCCCGTAAACAATATAAACCCTACTGGAGTAGTGAACTGGAACAGTTGCATAATGCTGTTGAAGTGTGTAGAAAGCAAGCAGAGGCCACACCCAGCCAAGAGCACCACAATAAATTCCAGCATGCAAAAGCCAAATTTCAAAGGGCCAAGCTGCAGGCTAGACGGAAAAGCTGGCAGGAGAAAACGGAGTCTCTGAACTTTGAAAGAGACACAAGGAAATTGTGGAAGCTAATAAAACAGCTTAATGACGAGGGCACAGAAGGAAACTCAAAAATTGCGCTACATAAAGATGGAAAAATCTTAACAAGAAAGCAAGCAGCTGACCATTTTGCGGACTCGTTCGCACAAGATAGCAATATCAAAATTAGTCCAGAGAAACAACAAGAGATTCGAGAGAAACGACAACATACAGGACAGAAGGAAATAGTACATGAGGTTCTGGAGGCACCCATCGCAATCAGCGAACTGGAGCTAGCCATATCAAAACTGAAAATGAGAAAGTCACCAGGAGCTGATGGTATCTCCAATGAAATGATCAGGAACCTAGGAACAGAGGCCAAAACAAAGCTGTTGCAGATCTTCAATAACAGCTGGACCTTAGGCAGTGTTCCACAAGCCTGGAGAGAAGCAATCATGATACCCCTCCTAAAATCAGGGAAAGATGGTTCCATTGCCTCTAGCTACAGACCAATTAGCCTCACCAGCTGTCTCTGCAAAACACTGGAGCACATCATCAATCACAGACTGCAGTGGTACATTGAAAGTAAAAACATCCTTGTGCCACAGCAGGCTGGCTTTAGGCAGTGCTACTCTACGGAAGATCAGACAACCTACCTCTCTCAAGAAATTGAGGATGCATTCCAAGAGAAGAAGCTGGTGCTTGCGGCATGGATAGATCTGAAGAAAGCCTTTGACAAAGTCTGGAAAGAAGGTCTGATGAAGAAACTGAGAAACTGCAAAGTCAATGGAAGAATGTACAAATGGGTGAAAGCATACTTGCACAACAGAAGAGCCCAAGTACAGATAGACGGACTCAAGAGCAAGAAAGTACTACTGCGTCACGGTGTCCCCCAGGGCGGAGTCTTGTCCCCCACACTTTTTCTAATCTTCATCAATGATCTTGTTGCTCACCTACCGCATGGAATTAAAGCGGCAACGTACGCCGATGACCTGGTTCTATGGAGCACAAATGAATATGCATCAGTGGCCACCAGATTGCTACAAAGAGCTGTAGATACATTTGCTGCATGGGCAAATAGATGGTGTGTCAGCATAAACACTGACAAGTGCAGCACCACCCTATTTACCCTCTCTCCAAAACAAAAGGCAGGGATCATCCAGATAAATGGAACACCCCTAAGAGAAGATAAAGAACCAACATACCTTGGAGTAACATTTGATGGCAAGCTGACATGGAGAAAGCACATCAACAAAGCAGTAGCAAAAGCCAGAAGGAAAATAGCCATCCTGAGAAAGCTAAGTGGAACCACATGGGGAGCCAGTACAAAAATACTTAGCAAAGTTTACCAACAGAGCATACGACCACACCTGGAATATGGGTCAACTGCGTGGTGTTCAGCATCAAAAACCACACTACAAGAGCTGGACAAGGTGCAAAATCAAGCACTTAGAGTCACCACAGGAGGGATGAGATCAACCCCTATAGTGGAAATGGAGAAGATGGGGAGGACACAGGCACTGAGTGAGCGCAGAGATACGAAAACGCTAATACAAGCAGAAAAGTTCCTCAGCTTGCCAGGCCACCCTATGAAGAACAGATTTGAAAACCTAGCTATGGGGCGGTTGAAAAGAAGTAGTTTTATCCACCAGGCCAAACGACTCTGCAGAGAAACCACTGATCTGCCCACAGTTGGTATCCCCCTAACAACTATTCCAGAGCGAACTCCATGGAAAGATGAGCATAGACTATCGTTACAAATCCAGACAAAAGTGAGAGGAATATTTGACAAGGAAGAACAGAACAGTGTGCAGCGCAGAACAGCCACTCTCAGCTTCCTTGATGAAGAATACCCACAGGATCTCTGGATCCGAGTCTACACAGATGGGTCAGCACAAAATGCTGTTCGAAATGGAGGAGCGGGAGTGTACATAGAATACCCAAATAATACTAGGGACACAGCCAGAGTACCGACAGGAAAGTACTGCCATAACTATGATGCCGAAATTGAGGCAATCAAGATAGCAACAGAGAAATTACTAAATAACAGCAATGGTACACAACCTGTGGTGCTACTAACAGACGCAAAATCAGTACTCGAGGCGCTCCTCTCTGGGAAATTGCCAGTACTAAGGACACTACTTTCTGAACTTAGCAGTCAGCATAAAGTCACCATACAGTGGATACCTCCCACTGTGGAGTACCCGGAAACGACAGAGCTGATCAATTGGCTAAGGAAGGAGCCAAAGAAGAACAGCCTGATGTGCCCGTTACATACCACCAAAAGAAAAGAATGATCAAATCAGTCAGAAAGCCACCAAAACCTGCTCAAGATGACTACCACGTTATGGACAGACCAGAACAAGTCATTATTCTGCGCCTCAGAACAGGACACAATAGATTACGCAACCACATGTATACAAAATTCAAGATTGGTGAAACAGCCATGTGCACATGTGGATTGGCGTCGCAGACAGCAGAGCACATACTCCAAGACTGCCCAAAATATAACATATCTAGGCAAACCTTCTGGCCTAGAGAGACGACAGTGGAAGATAAACTCTATGGACCACTGTGTGAACTGGAAAAAAAACAGTTCAATTCATGCAAGAGACGACATTGCAGATATAGACATATTTCAAGCGAACGAAAGAAGAAGAAGAAGTCATCTGTCCAGGTCTCAGTAGCGCAGTCGGCAGCGCCCCAGTCTCATCACGGTGGTAGAATCTGCCACGGGACACGTCTGCCTGTCACTGGCGCCTACCTCTAACGGCCCAGACTATACTTGGTCGTCTCGACAAGACAACGGCACTGAATAACATACATCGGCCCCAGACAAGAGGACCATATATTTCACAACAAACAACATACAATGAGAGAAGGGGAAAGACTGGAGGCTAATAATTAATGGCTTGACAAACTTGAAACATTTCAGGACATTTTGAATACGCTACTCATAAAATCATAAACGCAAACAGCAGACGTCTTGTCTCACGTGACTCAGCGTTTAGTCTACGACCGTTCACGTGAACCCGCACAGGGGTCGGAGGTCATAATCAGCATGTGTCATGCCGGTAAACGTGGGCGATTACGGTTCGCCATCTTACACGATCACCAGTCTCAGACTAGGCAATTCTTGCTTTGATTATGTCATTCAGCCAGGCCATTTATGTGTTTAGCTGTCTTCATCCTGCTCCTCTGCCATCAAGTTTGCCAGTTGTCACTAAGTTTTCACATTTATTCATTCGCATAGCATGCCTAAAGCAGTGACTATCTACATCTAATTTCTCTAACCAATTTGTGGTTTTCATCTGGTTTTTATTTTAAAGGACTGTTGTAAATATGTCATTTGGCCAGGCCATTTAGATATTTAACTGTGTCTTCATCTTACTCTTTTGCTATCAAGTTTGCCTCGTGTTCCTAAGTGGTCCCATGTGTGTAAGGTTTGCTTCGTCTAGAGAGAGATTCCATCCAAGGTCAGGGTCGCTTTCCACCAGTAGTTAGTTTTCCTCGCCTAACAATGCCTCACGGTTAACTCTTGTCGATTACCAACTGCCATGGGATGCTTAGCGTGCACAGAAACATCCGATTTTTCGTTCTTATCCGAGCCTTGATCTCACTACCCACAATATCAGGGGCAGTGGTGTGTGATATCATTACCAGTGGTTCTTGAGGAAATTCCAAGCTCGATGCTGAGATCTAACCCGCTACCAGCCGAGCATAAGGTGGACACCGTCACCTCTAGGCCACCACTCTACTTGTATACGTTCTATATGACACTTTAACGATCTTTTTTCACACTGCAATTGGCAACTGTTTAACTGTTAGAGGAAGGGAGGGAGTGAGAGAGAGAGAGAGAGAGAGAGAGAGAGAGAGAGAGAGAGAGAGAGACAGAGAGAGACAGAGAGAGAGATAGAGAGAGAGAGACAGATAGAGAGAGAGAGAGACAGAGAGATTCTTGCGATGACGGTTCTTGTAATCTCAACAAGGCATCACCCATCGAATATTATGACTTTTAATGGAAATCTAGCCAGAAAATGCGAAAACCTACCCATAACTGACGAAAACCACTCACAACCGGCGAAAACACCCACAACAGGCGAAAATATACCCACAACACAAGAAAATACCCACAACAGGCGTAGACCTACCTTCAACAGGCGAAAACCTACCCACAACAGGCGAAAACCTGCCAACAACAGGCGAAAACACCCACAACAGGAGATAACCTACACACAACAGATGGAAACCTACCCTAAACAAGAACACCTGCCCTCAACAGACAATATATCCACAACAGGCGAAAACCTATCGACAACAGATGGAAACCTATCCTAAACAAGAACACCTGCCCTTAACAAAAGAAAACAAATAAAAATATATTTAAAAGAAGGAAGCCTACCCACATCTGACGGGAACCTACCCACAACAGAATAATTATAGTATTTGTGAAAATAGATAGCGCATTAAAACGGAAGCTGCCGATACCAGGCTGTCTATAACTTTCAACTGTTCAATTGTCTAGTGTATTCTCGGCTTTCTATTTATTTTACTTACTTTACTAATCATTGTCTGTGAGAGTTATAATCACATTAAGCCGGGAGTGCAGGGAGTGGCCAGCAGGGGCCACGGAAGTGGGAATCCAGCAGAAATTCAGGACAATGCTCACTCGGGTGATGTGATTATCTACACAGATGGTTCGGTGTCAAGAGGTGAGAGAAGTGGTTGGGGGTTCATAGCCAAAGCTAATGGTCGACGTTTGGTGCAGGAGAGCCTGACATATGATACCACAACATCCAGCTTAAGAATGGAGGTGGAGGCAGTCACTGCGGCTCTCCGCTGGATGGAGAATACAACACACACACACACACACACACACACACACACACATCGTGATTGTAACTGACTCAGAAAGCATGCTGACGAAGGTGAGGACGGGCAGTCTTCGTGCGGAGTGGCTTGCTTCGCTTCGGAGGTCACGGGTGACAAGTATCGCCTGGATCTGTTCTCCGGGGCATGCCGGTGTGCTGGGAAATGAACAGGCGGACAGATTGGCTGGCTCTGCAGAACTTGGTGGAGTATTGATACATGACAAGGCAGACGTGGTTGCGGCCTTGTGGGAGCACGTGTACACCTCGGAGGAGCAAATGGATTACCATGGTCTGGCAAGAATAAGACAGCGAGGAGTGACGAGGGGATCTGGCCGACGCTCAACGCTCAGAGGAAAGGCGAGACGGACATATAATCAGATTGCTACTGATACTATTGGTGTTGGAACTCTTCGCTGGCTGCTGAGGATGGGGACGGAGCGCTTATGGGAATGCCCCGAATGCTGTGATGTCGATTCCTAAATCAATCAATCAATCAATCATTGTCTGAATTTATTTCTCGTTTCATTACCACTACGCTAAGCGGTCCCTCGCTGGCCGATTGATTTGAATTGTTTATTTAAAACAAGTGCTGCACTGGATGAGACCAACCCGGCGCATATAATTCAAGACTAATTCAATAACAAACAAGGTCGTTAGACAAATTAACAAACCCGAGTAACTGAACTAATCAACTAACATGCAACTTGAAATGCCGTGAACATGGATAATCAAGAAGACATCAAAGTGTGAAGTGAATCTCGTAAAATCATGATCAATGTTGAGACACGGCAAACCATGAACACACAAGAGTCTGCAGCCACTGATTGTCTTCACGCAGAACAGGCTTCAAATCATTATCTAGCTGAAATAATGACCGCTCATCCAATGTTGCAACAAATTTGGAAACAACTCTCCCAGAAAATGTGTTTAAAAAATACTGCAGAGGTCCCCATTGCTGGATGTCTCCTTGTCTTCATTGTTGGATATTTCCCAAACAAGAAGGCATATCAGAAAACTATTTATCATGATTGGGACTGTCTGTTTACAGTATTCATGCGCGGGTCATTTACTATATTTCTGTATGTCGGTCATCGGGCAAAAATCAGGACGTGGGCACCCATGTGTGGTAGTCATGTCATTATCATTTAAATATCGTCTGTTTCTTTTGTAAGGGATTACTTCCACTACACACGGATGTTGTAGCAAGTGCTCCAGTCTCCTCCCACCGATCGGACGAAAGTCTCAGCACTGTGCACGAACTCCATACAAGTGACCTGGATCCAAATATGTGTATACCAGAATAACACACATTTGTGGGTAGGTTTTCTAATATTAAAATTTAACCTGGGCAGCGGCTTACTCATTACGATTTCCTGCTGCGAGGGTTTATTAACGTGCTCGATAGTCCGACAAGTTTTCTCCCTTGTCTAAGAATAGTAGATGTCTGATCCACTACCAGACTTAGGCAGTGGTATAGCATCCACTACCCCAGACTTACGGAGTAGTATAGCATCCTTTTAGGTATCCCCACAGACCAAACCCTCAAACAAAGCAAGTGTGCACGAGTCAGGGGCAACTCTTCCTTCTCCCCGCCCCACCCCTTTTTTCCCTCTCCCCTGTGCTGTTATGTTTACGTGATCTATGTGAGGATATTGAAGCAGTTATGGAGATATCGTTGGGCAATGAGCGTTATCCCACACCAAATCAAACGTAGGGATACTGTCACATGCGAGCCTCAATTGTATGGGTGTGTGTCTATGTGCATGCGCGCGTGTCTGTCTGTGTGCATGCGCGCGTGAATATATGTATGTAATCATCATGCAGTGACTTGTCCTGTACACCCCATCATAAGTCTGTCTCTGTAACTGTTTGACTGCTGGGGTTTTCTAGGCATCTGTATTGCTTTCCGCCTTGGCAACTGACCATATTGATCTGACCGGTGGCTGCAGACACTGTCTCTAGATAGAGATCCTCTGCCCACTGTTGCGAACCTGAAACCGTAAACAACAACTACCTGTCGCTCGCCCTCAAGCCCAATCCGCCACATTCTCCATGAGTCCCAGGTTACTGTTTGGGGGCTAAACGGGTACTCGACGTTGCCCAACGGTTGACCCATAGCTAACGGATGGAAATAGATCTGTATCTGTTTGTCCCTACCTCTACAAGGTTCAACTTTGGAAGAGAAACTATAATTAGGGCAACCCCAGCCTCAAATTAATAATCCTGTGCCCGAATCAGCCACAATTCAAATATTAATTTTAAAGGGATAGTTGTTCATAGGGGAATTTAACACAAAGATAACAAAACAGGAATGAATAGAAGACATCTTCCCCGAAACAAATTCTCCAAAACAACTTATCAGAAGAAGACAATCAGCATTCTTAGGTCATACTTTGCGAAGAGCCGAACTGGAGAATATCCTGTCAAACGGAGGAGAAAAGAGGCAAGGAAAGGCTTGTAGAGAAGTTGCTGGACAGTTAGACATCGTTTCATGAAAAAACTGCCGGAAATTAACGGCAATACTGGAAAAACATAGTGACCAACACCATGGACTGTAAACAGGAATGGGGCACTATGATATAATTTTAACTTTCCGTATACACCTCGTCAATTAACAGTTGCGGGACTCGGTTACTATAATGATTACTGGACGTGCAAATCTTGTCAAGACATCAGCAACGGTAGTAAAATGCTGGTGTTGACTGCAACGCCATGTAAGAGATATGCAACATTTAAAACAAACAAAATACATTACAATGGATAGATGCCTCGCTTTTAAACTTCCGCTGCGCTGATGCCGAGGTAGCGGGTTCAACTGCTACACCGGTTAGTTGGACTAGACTAGAATGTTGCAAATTACAAGTCTGAGTGGGTGTTCCTGGTGACAGGGGACACTAGTAACAGGGAAAGCTAATCCACACGCAAAAATCAATCCTGTGCACTAGAAGTGAGTAACACGCTTATGGACTAAGCTTGAGGTCAAAGCTGGCGAACACCACCCTCGCCCCCCACCCCCTTTTTTCTTATTAGAGGTAACAACATTTTAATATGTTTATGCAAATACTAGACTTCTGGGGGTAATTCAAGGATTAGGGACAAAGCAAGCAGGTTATTGGTTACCATAAGCCAGGTCAATAAGTGATCCACCTCCATCAGCACGTAAGGACGTGTATGGATGCTAACTACCCCCTTACTCTGGCTGGATAAACACATAACAAGCCATCTACAATCGACATCTAGTACTAGTCCCAGTCTGTATTCGGTGTCCCTTAAGCTTGCATATTGATAGTTAAAGTTAGTTGCATATCCTTTAAGGACGTCGCAGTCAACACCAGCATTTTTTTTTTTGGCTGTTGTTATCTCTTGGCAAGTTTACGGTCAGTAGTTTGCCATTGCTTTCTGAACGACCGGCACCCATACTATTTCGTAAAAAACCAAAGCAAGGCATGCTTCTGTCATATCACCCGCAGCTGTGTTTCGAACGCAGGTATGCGGAATTATAAACCGCGTCCCTAACCATTAAACAGGACACACCGGAAATTGAGACCGGAACTATAGAATACAAGACACGACTGGGGTAGGATTAATAAAGCGCTGGGGTAGGATTAATAAAGCGCTGGGGTAGGATAATAAACGCCTGGTGTTGCCAGGGCGTTTCGCAATACCACACACCGCGCTTGAAACACAGCTGCAGGAATTTGGAAACAGACCGCCTTGCGCTGATTTTCATACAATAGGATGAGCGTCGGTCGTTCAGAAAGCGATGGCAAGCTAATGAATGTAAACTCCTCTAGTAAATCACAAACAGTCAAGAAAAATACTGAGACTGACGGCGCCTACCTGTAACACAAATGGTTCTCAACCGTTTTTGGCCCGTGCCCCCCTTCAACATATTTTCAGAACGTCATTCCCCCCCCCCCTCACTTCGTATTTCCTACCTAAAAATTCCCCCCTCCCGCCCCAACACAGTCTACGTAATAGTGGAAGCACATACTAAAACAAGTGATTTGTGGGTCTACTTACTTTATAAAATGAATTTTAGAAGGATGAGACGTACAGAACCGTAAAGTATGAAGGGAAAAACAAGATCAAGTAATCGGTTCTTGTATTAACGCGATCTTGAAATAATCTTCATCCCCCCCCCCCCCTGGAAACCCCAAAATTCCCCCCTGGAGGGGGGGGGGGGGAATTCCCCACCGGTTGAGAACCACTGCTATAACAGGACCTGCAACTTACTTTAACTACACATTTTTTAAAAACAATTTGTTGCGTATCCCTTACGGGACGTTGCAGTCAAAACCAGCATTTTTCAGCTGCTGTTGATGTGTTACGTTCAGTAGTTTGCCATTATATTCTGAACGACCGGCTCATTTAATTACCTCTAAAATAAACGTAGAGATACCTGAGCGCCTAACATACAAAATATATAATTATTTGGAGACCTTGAGCAGTTTATGGAAAATACATAACAAACAAAACATAGAATTACCTTGAGATCTTGTCCAATTTATCAATCTCCAACATGAGGTGAGACTCCAGTTCGCCGGCTCGCAATGTCAGCCCACACACTGGGCAACAGGGTGACAGGCCGTCGTGTGAGACCCGCTTGCGTTGTTCTGTTTATGATCACACAAAAACAGCCCTGATTAACTAAGTTCACACAGGAGTACCCACACACATAAACAGCCCTGATTACCTAAGTTCACACTGGTAGTACACGCACACAAAAACAGCCCTGGTAATGATGACACGTACAGGTAATATCTACATTAATGAAACGTAATTAGTCCAGCAGCAGGAGCCTGCTGTGGAGATGTGAAGCGTTGGATGATTTAAAACACAGGAAAGGCAGCCCCTGCGGTAGATTCTGTCGGTGGGATGCAATTCACATATGCAAGACCATGGTATAATAAGGTGTGAATTGCTACATCTTCACATATTCTAAGTCACGACATAATAACGTGTACATTCTTAGATGTTCACATATTCTAGGTCACCGCATGATAAGGTGTGAATTCTCAGATCTTCACATATTCGAAATCACGAAATGATAAGGTGTGATAAGGTGTACACGCGTTCCCAGCTTGGAGACAGCAGCAACTGCCTGAGATGATAGAAAACATTCCTGGTATTGAGAAAAAGAACACTCAGCATGAAACCGAAAGAAGAGAAATAACCCTAAACTACATAAAAGAACATTACCCAAGCAGCAATTGGACCCATGCATATACAGATGGATCAGCCAAAAATTCAATAGAGAATGGAGGAGGAGGAATTCTCCTAAATTTAAAAAATGGAGTGAAAAAAACACATTCAATGGCAACTGGAAAATTTTCAAGTAACTTCAAAGCGGAGGTAGAGGCTTTGAAAACTGCAGCAGAAATGCTCCTGATGGAGGAAAATAAAGAGAAGCAAATAGCTATCTTCACAGATGCAAAGTCAGCTGTCTCAATACTCAAGAGCAATAACAGCACAGAACTAACTGACCTAAGAGCAGCACTCCATGGTCTATGCCAGAAATCCAAAAAAGTTGTAATACAGTGGATCCCATCACATTGCAGTATACCTGGAAACGAAGAGGCTGACAGACTGGCAAAAGAGGGCGGACGACTACCACAGCCTGACATAGACATAACCTATAATGAGGCAAAGAGGTTGATAAAAAGCACTTATAGAACCAAATGGGAATCTGAGCATCCAGGCCATCAGAAGGATGATGCATATTACAAACTCGACCGAAGAGAACAAGTAGCAATCTTCAGACTCCGCACAGGACATAACAGGCTGAAATACCACTTGTTCAATAAACTAAAGATAGGAGATACTGATGAATGTAATTGTAGAACTGGAAAAATGACAGCAAAACATTTGCTGCAGGATTGCCCAACGTATGCAGAACAGAGAAAGATATTTTGGCCCACACCTGCTTCATTTGAGGACAAGCTCTATGGAGATATCAACAAGCTCAAGTTGACCGCAGCTTACTTTAACTACATACAGGTTGACATTTAAAGGTGCATGAAGACCCAGAGGCATGAAATGAAATATTGCTTGGATAGCAAATCCATTATGTGGAAAGTCCAAATCGAAAGCTCGCTGTGTGGGCTTCATAAAAGGTGGAAAAGTGTCCTAGTGGCACGAAATGGAATATTGCTTGATAGCAAATCCATTACGTGGAAAGTCCGAATCAAAAGCCCATTGTGTGGGCTTCATAAAAGGTGGAAAAGTGTCCTAGTGGCATGAAATGGAATATTGCTTGGATAGCAAATCCATTACGTGGAAAGTCCGAATCGAAAGCTCACTGTGTGGATGTCATCTGCAGACTGCATACTTCTGGTTTCCGGAAGAACAGCCTATGGTGAACGGAAGGCCCAATATACGGAAGTGAGGCTAAGCAGCCATGTGCAGGACGTGACGATTCCTTGGGTGAGCCCAGTACCAGAGCGCTATGTATCGGCTCTGCAAGTATGGAAGCCTCCTTGGATGGCGGGGAATGCCCATGGTCTGCCCCTGCCTTCCCTTGAGGGCTGACCAGGATCTTTGGCTGTTCTATATGGACCAGCTGGGATGGGGGATAACACCACAACAGTGAGAGTCAAACGTCCTAAGAAACCCCCGGGAAGGTTAACCCGGTCAACAAATGCCCGCAGAAGTCGGATGTGTCGGCCTAACGGCGCAAGAACGCAGCTCTGCTGTAAACAGGCACAACGCAATCACATCCGAAAAAAAACTCCGGATGAACGAAGAAGAAGAAGAAGGTGTACACGCTGCGGGATTTGCTGAGGAGGGGATCCGAGCACTTATGGACTAAATGGTTCGATGTGCAATGAGGATGATCTGTCGACTAACTAACTAACTAACTAACTAACTAACTAACTAACTGTGTGAATTCTTAGATCTTCTTCACGGCATAATTAGCAGTGAAAACAAATCTAAGTTCTTCACATATTCAAGGCCACGGCATAATGTGGTGTGAAATGCTATATCTTCACATATTCAAGGCATTAAACCTCTCATCCACGCCGACCCCCGATTAAATTTCCTTTTTTTTAAAAAATTAGTAACATGCTTATTGTATTCACATTTATCATCAGTATTTTAAAGACATTCATTACACCTGAAATAAGCATAATATGATTCAATATACATATATCTGTTCAAGGAGTAGATTTGTCCCACTGATTTGACTACATGCAATTGTCTTATGAAAGTAGAATTATTTTCTTAAATCAATGTACAAGATCAGTGGTGAAACAACCATAACCACTCAAACTTAGTGAACTGCCACACATATTTATCCCATATCACTGTCACATTAAAAGACTTGGCGGTCGATCGATGATAGAAAGTCGCGCCAAATGTCTACACACAGTCGGCATTTCTGTAATATGTTGTTGCTCGAGGAGGGACTATAGCGCCATCCGTCTGCAAGGCGGCAGTCAGCCTTTGATGTGATAGACGGAATGTCTGGGCAGAGGTCGGCTAGATCTTGTGATGTGGGGGAAATTATTCTCTGGTTCACAGGCGGCCAAGACTTTTGTTGTACGGGAAACAGGTTCCCAGATGAAAGCAAAATAGACGGCGGGTTGTTTCCACCCAGTCTAAACAGGAGGGAGAAAAATAGATTCTAGACGGTCTAGCGTCTAGACAGTTTTGTGACGTCATTTATACCCAGTATAAAAATGGTTGAGATAAACAACTTTGAGTTAGTCGACCAATAGTTGTGAAGTGCTACGGACCGGTGCAGAATTCCCAGTTGTTTTTTTAGAGAGATACTATAGTGTCTAGTGTTGAGGTATATTCGGCGGACATCGATCCAGTGTGTGATTTCATAGTCTCCATCTACAACGGGAATAACTATATGGTATTCTATTAAACATATCTCACTTAGTTTATTCTTAGGAATAGAGTGCAGTATTGTGCGGTGATAGAACATATTATAAGAGCGTCGGCAACAGTAGCCTATCGCGTAGCTTAAACTAGCTGGTGTGAGATATCATTTAACTTAGTGAGTTAAGGACAATATAGTGGGATGATATTTAGGGAGATTGAGGATGGTTTGGGGGGATGGGGGAATGTGAAATGGTAGGATCTTCCAGTAGGGCATCTGCTGGGTTTCTACCCGTTTCCTTTAGTCTTTCCTTGTCTTGCCATGACTCAGACCGAAGTGATGAGCTCCTCGGCCTTATGACAGAGTTTGGTTCTCTGTTATTTTTTTTTTTTTGAGTGCGGCCGGTGGCCTTCACTCACCTAATAAAGGTCAGAAACGAGTTCCTCTCACCAGGTGTGATCTCTATTCAACAGGTTCCACTCGAATGGTCCACGTTATTCTACCAAGAAGCTAGCAACAAAGTCATAGAAAGTCATGGCTCGAATAATGAAAGCAGAGTTTACTGAGAGGCTTTTGCACTGGGCCCATAACCCGGATGGTCTGCAGGAATCTGGCCTCTGCTGAGCAGGACATGATGATTATACGTGTGTTTTCTTAAGTGATAGTTACATCACAGAAAATTCAGGACACTGTAAATAACACCTGTACCAGGAACACTAATAGATATAATTACCTGGAACAGTAACATTATGTGTTAATATTGGGAAAATCTTACAACAAGTGACATACGAACATTTAGGTTTTCCACAGTGACATTAATAATATTTGTAGGATTCTCTGATCACAGAACATTTAATGAATTGAGTAGTTACACTGTGTGTGCTAGATCGATGATCAATATTGGACTGTTTCCACTATTGGAGACCAAGCATCCTGATTGTTCACGAGCTATCTGAAGAAGTCGACACTTGGCCTGAGAGACACATCACCTGGGTGAGGTTTTCTGTCCCTGATATGGTGTTGTGGTGTGGCCAGTACGACGATGAAGCAGACTGTGCTCCTTGGCTGTTTGGTCTGATTTTGCATACATACTAGATTATACGACAGACATTCTACTCATACACTTTGCACCTACACGACCACTTTTCCCTATTAAACTAAGTTGTTGTTCTGTTAGAGCCAGTGTTGTTTAGTGTGTTTTTGGAAAAGAATGAGAAGGGGCTTGATACAGCATTGACAGAGAGAGAGAGAGAGGGAGGGATACAGGGACCGACGGGGTTTTGTGGACAGAAATCAAGAAGATCCTCAAGATATTGATATGGGGTTAAAAGGATGCCGATGTTGATTCCCCTCACCCCAGGGACGACATATACCATATATAATAAAATATGACAATCACTCCGTCATCGTGTATTATCAAACATATGGATGTCCATATTATTCCATCCCCGTGTATTATGAAACATCCATCCATCATGTGCCATGCGTGGGCGGTCATGTTTTGGCCATCTCACTCGATCACCAGAGTCGTGGGTCAGCTCCGTGTTTCTGTCTCGACTATATCACGTGGCCAAGCCATCAAGGTATGGCTAAGCCATCAAGGTATTTACTTCTCGGTCTTCTCCTTGGTCTCTTCCCTTCGATCTTGCCAGTTGTCACCAAGTTCTCCAATTCATCTCTTCTCATAACATGTCCAATATATATATATATATATATATATATATATATATATATATATATATATATATATATATATATATATATATATATATATATATATATATCAGTACATTCCTATGTATTATCAGTATTATCAAGCATAAGAATGCATATATCACGCTATGCCACTGTATTATCAAATATATTTATGCTCATATGACTCCATCCCTGTGTATTACACAATCACGTGAATGAATTTTACGTGTATTCAAAATATAACAATCGTGTTGGATCTTCTCATTCAACGCTCCAAGCCCGCGGGAAACTAATTTATAGGAAACGAAGTGGAGAAACAGTGAAACATAAAAATGGAAAGAAAGAAGGAATTAATTACAGACATGGGGGAAAGAAAGAAAGAAAGAAAGAAAGAAAGAAAAAGAAAGAAAGAAAGAAAGAAAGAAAGAAAGAAAGAAAGAAAGAAAGAAAGAAAGAAATGACAGACAGACAGTAGATAGCAAGAAACTGATATCAGGGTTGTTTCAAACAAAATCACCCTACCCTCTCCCAAATAATTCAAGCACCCAGCTGTACCCCCCCCCCCCCTCCCGGGTCCCTCTCCTCCCACCTCTAAAACTTCGTATACAGCGACAATAAACCGCCGCCCTCCACATGAAATTCCCGTCATGCAGGTAAACACTAAACCAACCACAGGGCGGGGCGCCCGAGTGTAAGATAACAGGTGAACAGATCGATAGGGCTAATTGTCGCGGGTCGGTCGCCCCAACAAACGCCGGGAAACCTGATGAGATCCCGGGTAAACAAAGAACAACGCCACTTCAACGGGTGTCGGAGAAGTCGGAGGAAGGAAACAACACACCTAGCAACAAAATACGGACGCATTAACTTTTAGAACATGTATTCAATACCGCTTTTGTTTTTTTTTAAACAAGCCAGTTTTTTTTTTTTTAAGAAGCTGTTGTAGCATGGTGATTATGGTGCTTGCCAACCAAGACAGTGGGTTCGAGGTCGGTTCCCATATAGTGGCCAGGATGAAAAGTGTATCCGCTCAGTGTGACTCCGAGATCAGCGCAGCTTCATTCATAAAATACGAGGGTAAGTTAATAAGTAAGTCACAAATGGCTGTAGAAAAATAACCTGATAACAACTTGAAACCAGTTTATTTTTATACATACATAGTCTCTTTATTTCTCAACACAATTTCCACCAACATTGATGCACTTATCCCATCGTTTTATCTATCAGTCCTCCCAAACCGGCTGCATAGAGCTGCGTGCTATGTTTTCATTTACCGGCCATGCCACAGAACTGTGTGACTTACTTATTGACTCTCCCACGTAATTTTTTTCTACCCAGCTATGCACCGCTTAGTGGAACGATCCACGATTCTGATGACCGAGTGAGATGGCAGAACATGACCGCCCACGCTTACCAGCATGGCACATGATGGATGGATGGATGCACCGCTTTACGGGACATCGCTAGGGGCTAAGCCCACTGAAGACCCACCTTGGCGGGAGACATTTCGCGAGTGACGCCGAAGTTGAATGTGAAGTGAAAACGTGGTTTAGAAAACAGAACACGCAGTTCTATGTAGCCAGTTTGGGAGGACTGATAAAACGATGGGATAAGTGCATCAATGTTGGTGGAAATTATGTTGAGAAATAAAGGGACAATGTATGTATACAAATAAACTGGTTTCAAGTTGTTATCATAGTTAGTTATTTTTCTACAGCCATTTGTGACTTACTATGTGTGCGTGTGGAATGTCAGGCCTTCATATAGTCTAATCCATGGCAGAATGGCCGGTCTCCCTGCGAAGGGATAACGACTTTCTCCGTAATCCCGTATATCCACGTGAGGAACACAGCTGCACCAGATTCGGCAGCGGATCGCGTCGTGTTGATAACTTACGGGGTATGTGAGCCGGTCGCTCAGAAAGCAATAGCAAACTACTGAGCATAATAATCCTGCCAAGAACATCAACAGCAGCTGAAAAATGCTGGTGTTGACTGCAACGTCATGTAAGGGATATGCAACTCTTTTTTTTTTTAATAGCAGAATGAGTTCGCTGACCAGTGCCCTTCTTTGTCGCATTCCTTCTGAGACGAAAATTCCAAGAACATTCTGAAAATTGCCTGGTACCCATTCTATGAGGCAGGGGGTCGATCCCAAAGCTGTACGGGTCGGTCAGATGGAATCCTACCAATGCCGGGGACTGAACCAGAACCACTGTCTTGGGAGGCATGCTAACTAATCCA
>JACEFZ010025674.1:0-22500 GCA_014155875.1 Cepaea nemoralis
AGGGAAAAAAAAAAAAAAAAAAATATTTGGGTTTTTGTGTAGGTTGTTCAGAGAAGTTTGAGCCTGGGGTGGGGGGGGGGGGGTGTAGTCCGACCTGTTTTTATAGTATGGTCAAGGTTAGTTATAGCGAATGACTCGCCACCTCAACATGTTGAGCAGTAGTCTATTAGATCAACTGTGCCCGCAGTATGAATGCAGTATGTGTGACCGTAACTCATCGTCACAGCGCCGGCTAGTTTGGGAAGAATAACCTACCTTGTATAAGCAATGAATGAATCACTAAAAAAAAGAGAAGTAGGTTGAGAGCTTTACCAAAGACAACTACAAAAAACAATGAACGTTGCGGCCAAAGCCTTCGTCAGCACAAAACAAACAAAACAAAAATCGATTAAACTAATACACGATCAACACTACAGAATGTCTAAATATCAACTCATCTGTGTCCAAGCTTTAGACGGCTATCGATGGCTGGAATGGAACGGATGTGTGTTAAAGGGGTCAACTGCCTAAAGGTCAGTACAGCCAGAAACTCGGTGATTGGTTAATTCAACGGTGAGGGAACCGGTTAGGGGGATCGGGGTGCGCCCGGAGAGCGAATGGAAAAATATGGATGTGTCACTCTGAGGCGATGTAAGGGTGCAGTACGCAATTCCGCCAAGTTCGAAACGCTGCGGGGGCAATATTTGCAGGCCAGCAATCGTTTGCTATAAAAAGGTAGCAAAAGTGACGGTAGTCAGAACCCCAATGAGAAACGACCCATGCAAACCAACCAAGAAGTCACGAAAGCAGAGATACTGGGTGGTGACTCCAAGTCCTGCGAAGGACTTGAAAAAGGCTATGAAGTTGACTAAAAGGTAGGGGAGATGGAGGAAGGGGGGGGGGGGGGGGGGTTTGTGGATAAGGGGCGTAGGGGATTTAATAAAAACTGTGTTGACATTGAGGCCGTGAGGGGAAAGTGAACCCAATTGGAAGAAAAAGGGACGGTTTCCAAGTTCCGATCGTCGTGAGATGTGCACGTTTTTAGCAGTAACACGTATGTCGGAAACCCCACAGTGGTCGGAACTGTTGAAGTGTAGGGTACCGGTTTCTTGGCACCACTGTCGATATCGGATAAATGTTGTCTAAAATCTGTCCGCAGACGAAGACCCGTCTCTCCAAGATCCCCCATGTCGCAACGTGTGCAATGATCGCAAGGACGTGCGACTCGTACATGAGAAACTCTCCCGGATGTGGAAAGTAGTCTTAGGGAAAGTGAGACTTGTGGTTTGAAGGACATATGGACAAGTTTTACAACGAGATCGAAGACATGCAGTTGGGCCAGGAAGAGACTGATGGGTTGTGATAGAGTGTATGAACCAGCACATCCCTCGGGTTTACGATCACGCCTGTAGCCACAAGTGGGGCTTCTGAGAAGACACCGCGAGTGGTCGAGTCTGCCTTGAGGATGGGTAGATGCCTCATGAGAAAATTTTTTGGCAGCAAATTATGAGGATGGTAGGTAAGTGAGAGAATGGTTTCTATTGCGTGGTTTCGGCCTGGAAGAGAGAGCCTCGGCAGAAAAATAGACTGGCAGCGTTGAAAGCTGTAGACAGAAATACTGGGGAGCCTCGAAGGCGGAAGAAACCAACATTTTGTGGGCTTTTGACGGAAGTCGTTGTTATCATGACAAAGCCGTCGGAGACGTAGCAGTTTTGAGAAAGGAAGGAATCCTTGCAAGAGGGAGGATGGAGGAGGGGTAGAGCAGGAATGCATGTGAGGCAGTCGGTTTATAGTAAACCGTCGTGCAAGGCCAGCAGAACCTAGGAAACTGTTATGTCTAGGAAATTAACAGCCGACAGGAAATAGTGGGGGTGATTGATGCTAGATAAAGTTAGAGAAAAAGGCAATTTAAAATCCTGGAGGTCAGACAATGGCATGTCTGAAAACCAAAACAGTCATCGAAAACTCCTATAGAGCTCCGGGAGCCTACCAGTGTATTACTCCATACCTGGTGTTCAAGATAGCCCTGAAAAGACAGGCATAACTCGGACCCATTAGTACCCATGGCAACCCCGCTGATCTTTCAAAATAGTTCCCCCCTTGAACTCAAATGAATTGGGTTAAGGACTAACTCTGCCAGACCCAAAGATGGTCCGGTGGATATGGTGGGGCCGCGTCTTTTGTCTAAGAAAAATTCCAAGGGTTTAAGGCCGCAGAGTGAGGAATAGATGTGTAGAGTGAAGTCACATCTAAAGTAAAGATGTGGTGCTGAGAAGGGGTGGTGAAGCTGATGGAATCGAAGATGGAGATAGCTGGTTTGGGGTCTTTGATATATGAGGGGAGGCTAGCAACCAACGGCTGAAATATGCTGTCAAGGAAAATCTGAAATCCGTTCAGTCGGACAAGAGCAGGCCCAGACGATGGGTCTACCTGGGTCCCAGCTTGTGTGTTTGGGCAGCAGTACAAGGGGGTTTGCCCCAAACAACTGTCTTGTATAAGCACAGGCGCTCTCTAATCCACGGTTTGTGAATCTAACGTGCTTTGTCGAGTTTTTATCCACTTCGTCATAGCACCAGGTCTCATAGTCAGAGAGTTGATTGGATGGCGAATTAATTCCCCCCCCAAAAAAAAAAAGAATCGATATTTACACAAACATGTCTGTAAGGCATATAATGATGATGGGAATGTGCCCATTTACTTGTATATTGCATTGTGGTATTCCTTCCTTCCTAGTGATGACCATAATCTGTGTCTTCTTACAATTCAATTCTAACTCAAGTTGTTGACTCTGTGCAACAACGACATCTACTAAATGTTGCGGATTCTGTTCATTGTCTGCAATCAAGACTGTATCATCTCAATATCTAATGTTATTGATGTATCTTCCACCATTTTATATTTCTTCCATATGTTTTATATTTCTGAAAATATGTTCACTGTACAGGGAAAAACGATCTGGAGACATTACACATCCCTGTCTCACACCTCTCTTAATAGGCTGATATTGACCTACTTCATTTTCAATTCTTATGCCAGCTTGTTGTTTCCAATATATGTTTTTTACAAGTCTAAGGTCTTTTCCATTAATTTTTAGATCTTTAAGTATTCTTATCATGTCGACATGTCTCACTTTATCCAAGCCTTTGCGTAATCAATAAAGCAACAGTGTAGATCTTTGTTTACTTCTATAGAACGTTCGGTTACTTTTCTCAGTATATACACAGCAATTACTGTACCTTTGCCTTTTACAAACCCACATTGTTCCTCTCCTATTTCAGATTGTATTTCCTTCCTAAATCTTTGCGTGATAATTCTTAGCAAACACTTCGTGATGTGGCTCATACTAATTGTTCGATGTTGATCACATTCCAAGACTCCTGATTTCTTTGGGATTACAATGATATATAATAATAATACAGAATTACATATCATGAGATATATCTCCAGTATCATATATTGTATTCAGGAGTCTGGTAACTTCATCTATTCCGTATTCTTCTAAAGCATTAATCATTTATGATATGATGCTGTCTGAACCGGGGTTCTTCCAAATTTTGCATATGGTTCAGAGCATTCTGAAACTGCATCTTTAGAATTAATGGTCCTTCATTATTATTTTGTATGTCATACTGTTCTTCTCTGTTATCACGATACATGTTTTCACATAATCTGACTATACATGTAAAATCTGATCTTTTTCTATTATGATTTTTCCATCTTTTGTCTTTAGGCAGCCTGCTGACGAATGCGTTCTTTGATTAGTAAGCTTCTGAATTCTTTTGTGCACTAGTTTGGTGTTGTTACTGTTGTGTTGTTTTTCAATTTCTATGCATTTGTCTCGAGCCATGCTTCTTTGCCTACTTACATAATGTTCTGATTTTTCCGTGAATGTCTTTATATTTGGAAGGGTTATTTTTGTTTTGTCTTCTTGTTTCCATTAGCTGTAAAATTTCGTCAGTCAGCCATGTCTGACGACCGACTTTCTTTAATTTTGAATAGTTTGTTCTACAGCTAAACTGATTGAATACTTCAACATTTCCCATAGATCATCCACATCTTGAAGTAGGATCTCTAGATCAAACAATATATCAGATTTGTTATTTACTTCTATGTTAAAATTATCGCGTATTTCTTTGTTAATTTTCAATTTGCACAAATCATATTTATTGTTTCCTGTTGTATACTTTACTTTCTTTAACTTCGCACTCAGTGTGCCTGTAATTAATCTGTGATCACTGCAACAGTCTGCATTGGGAACTGTTTTACGACTGTTTGCGCATTTCGAAACCTGCTAATCAGGATGTAATCTATCTGGTTTTTAATCCTGCTGTCTGGACACCTCAATGTCCATAATCTGCTAGGATGCTGTTTAAACCAGGCGTTTCCTATAAACATTTCTTGTTCTTTTGCCCATTCTAGAAGTCTGTATTCTCTTTCGTTTCGCTCTCCCAAACCATGGTTGCCTAACACTGCATCCACCGCCTTGCTTTCCCACTTTTGCGTTGAAATCACCCAGTATAATATTTATTTCTAATTTTTTACATTTCTTCAAAGCACGATCCATGTCATTATAAAATGTATCTATACTTTCTTCACTGCATTCACTTGTTGGAGCATATATTTGAATGACATTTATTTTAAAAAGGTCTTCCGTTTAATTTTACTAATAGAACTCTAGAACTCTGTCTGACACAGCCCAATATCCTTTAAGAGAATTTGATGTTTGCCGATCCAGCATAATGGCTACACCACTTCGCCGTTCTTCTCCTCCAGAATTAATAATCTTACAATCCTCTCCTGTCTTGATCCCTGCCCATCTCCATCTGGTTTCAAACATTCCTAATATATTAGTTTACTATGAGTTACTATTAAGTTATATGAGTTACTATTAATTACTATTACAGTTATATGAGTACTATTAAGTTACTATGAGTTACTATGAGCACAGAAGACTGCTGAAAAGTTCCATAGTTTAATGACTGTTACACATCATTGTGCGTGTGTGTGTATTTATGACTGCTTTAGTGAGTGTATGGTCTCTTTTTTCTCTCTCTTATCTCTGTCTTTCTCAAAGTCTCTGACTCTCTCTCTCTCTCTCTCTCTCTCTCTCTCCCTCTCTCTCTCTTTCTCTCTCTCTATGTGTGTCTCTCTCTGTACCTGTCTTTATCTATGTCTTTCTCTGTCTCGTCGCCCACCTGTTTCGATCTGTCTGTCTCTCTATATCTTTTCTAACTTTCTCTCTCTTTTACTCTCTCTATCTCTCTGTCTGTCCTGAGGTATTTATCTCTGGTGACATTACGTGCACAGTTCAGTTCGCAGGCAGCTTCGCTAGCATGCAGGACTTACTGCCTAAAATGTGTCTATGGTTCACGGCGTTTCACCAAGAGAGATTGGCTTTTATTTCGTGATTTAATTTCATTATCTTTGTCTTTTTTCTTTGAATGTTTAGAAGTGTTTATTGTGACCACTAATCAAGCGTATTTAATTTATATTGCATCTGATTTAATGTGTGGGACAGGAAAGCAGTGCCATTAGCAAAGCCTACACAGGTGATTTCTTCCTGGTATTTGTTATTTGTTATCGAACTTGTTAGATACACAGTAGAAAACTATGGTCTAGGATAGAGAAATGAAAGAGGATGCAGACTTTTAGAGTGGGCAAGAGAGCAGGAAATGTATGTAGGAAACACCTGGTTTAAACAATACCCTAGGAGATTATGGACATAGAGGAGTCCTGATAGCAGGATTAGAAACCAGACTGATTACATTCAGATCAGCAGAAGACTACGAAATGCGTAAACAATAGCAAAAACAGTTCCCAGTGGTGATTGTTATAGTTACCGCATATTACTTACAGTCACATTGAGGGTAAAGTTAAAAAAGGTCAAGTATATAGCAGGAAACAGTAAATATTATTTGTGTACATTGAGTAATGACAAGGAAATACAAAACAAATTCACCATAGAAGTACAGAACAGATGTGATATATTGTCTGATCTAGAGATCGTATTCCAAGATGTGGATAATCAGTGGGAAATGAAGAATTCAATCAGTTTGGCTGCAGAACAACTATTCCAAAATTAAAGAAGGTGGGTCGTAAGAAATGGATGATTGCAGTAATCTTACAACTAATGGAAACAAGAAGACTCAACAACAATAATCCTGCCAAGTATGAAGAAATTGACAGGAAAGTCAGAATATTATGTAAGGAGGCAAAAGAAGCATGGCTTGAGAAAAATTGCTTAGAAATTGAAAAATAACGCAACAGTCAAAATACCAAATTAGTGCACAAAAGAATGCAGGAACTTACTCTTAAAAGATCAAGTACTTCAGCAGGATGTCTAAAACCTCAATCAATAATGTGCCATGATGGAAGGCGTGGGCGGTCATGACTCGCTTTTTCACTCGATCACCAGCGTCGTGGATCAGCTCAGTGTTCCTGTCTCGTCCATGCCATGTGGCCAAGCCATCCAGGCATTTTCCTCTCGGTCTTCCTCTTGGTCTGTTCCCTTCGATCTTGCCAGTGGTCACTAAGTTCTCCAATCCATTTCTTCTCTTAACATGTCCAAAAAATTTTGACTGTCTACGTCTAATTTCTCTAATCAATTTACAATTTTCATTTGTCTCCTGTAGTACTTGGTCATTGGTTTTTCTGTCTGTCCATGGTATTCTTTGCATTTTCCTCAGAAACCACATTTCTGCAGCCATCAGATGTTTTTCAGCTTGACTGCACATTGTCCAAGTTTCACATCCATACAAAAGAACAGGCTCTATGTATCCCCTCAACACTCTTTTTCTCGTTTCAATTGACATGTTTTTATTGGTCAGAATGTTTTTCATCTTGCTAAAGGCTACTTTCGCCTATGGCGATTCTTGTTCTAATCTCTTCAAGGAATCTCCCATCAGATGTTATGACTGTTCCGAGATAATTGTACCGATTCACTTGTTGTTGAATATTCCCATTTACTTGTATATTACATTGTGGTACTTCGTTCTTCCTAGTGACGACCATAATCTGTGTCCACTTACAATTTAATTATAACCCCAGCTGTTCACTGTGTACAACAACCGCGTCTACTAATTGTTGTAGATCTTGTGCATTGTCTGAATCAATACTGTATCATCTGCATATAAAATGTTAATCATGCTTCGTCCTCCAATGCTGATTCAATTTGTATCTTCTACACTTATGAAAATATTTTCACTGCATAGGGAAAAAAGATCTGGAGACATTGCACATCCCTGCCTAACACCTCTCTTAATAGGATGATATTGTCCCACTTCATTATCAATCCTTATGGGAGCTTGTTGTTTCCAATATATGTTTGTTTATAAGTCTAATGTCTATCCCATCAATTTGTAGATTTGCAAGTATATCTACCATGTTGACATGTCTAACTATATCAAAAGCCGTTGTGTATGACTACACATAAAGCATATTGACATAAAGCAAAGTGTATATCCTTGTTTACTTCTATAGCTCGTTCAATAACTGTTCACAGCATATACACAGCATTTACTGTACCCTTTCCTTCTACAAACCCACATTGTTCTTCCACTATTTCAGTTGTATTTTCTTCCTCACTCTTTGCATGATAATTCGTAGCAAAATCTTTGTGATGTGACTCATTATACAAATTGTTCTATGTTGATCACACACCAAGGCTCCTGATTTCTTTGGTATTGAAATAAATACAGAGTTACATAATTCAGAACGTATATCTCTAGTCTTATATATAAAAGGCAATCTCCGTCTGTATGTATGTCCTTTATGCGTTCGCGAACGGTCCATCCGATTGAGATGAAATTTTCTACACGTCTTCCTCTCATTGCCGCGCTGCCAACTGTTATATTTTTTAGTGTTAAATCGGCTGCTTACTTAATATTATTTAATATTTCATTTTTCATTATAATTTCAATATAGCAAGGGAACTTAACTCCGGAAAAGTTATTTCAAGGGGCATAACTTTTAATAACATTGCTATATACCTTATAGTCATATTGTTGCATCGTTTTCAAAGATTTATAAACTCTTTGTCTATAGTTATTTACCGGCATATGAGTTATAATAAATAATGATATAATCTTTAAGGCATTTTCAAATTTTGATAAAAATAATGCACAATGCATAACATTGTAACTCATCTTTTTATGCTTGAAGAAGTTATCTACAGTCATGTTGGTGATTTAAAAACAGTTTTCATAAAAAATAACGGATGGTGTGTGGAAGTACATTCTTTTATGTTACTTTTTTGTTCTTGTATGAATGTAATGAGATGCTCAACGCCAGGAGCTGGGCGAAGCCACGCCGGGTCAGATAGATAGACAGAACCGACCTTTTCGCTGCAGTTATCTACAGGCATATGCGTTATAATCCTCCTCCTCCTCCTCTCTCCCCTCCTCCTCCTCCTACCCTCTTCCTCTTTCCCATCCCCCTCCTCCCTCTCCCTCCTCCATCCTCCTCCTCCCTCTTTCTCCTCCTCTCCTCCTCCTCCTCTTCCTCCTCCTCCTTCCTCCTCCTCCTTCCTCCTCGTCCTCCCTCCTCCTCCCTCTTCCTCCTTCTACCTCCTCGCCCTCCTCCCTCCTCCTAATCACTCCTCTTCCTTCCTCCTCCCTTCTCCTCCTCTCTCCTCCTACTCCCTCCTCCTCCCTCCTCCTCCTCCTACGTCCTCCCCCTCATCCCTCCTCCTCCTTCTCCCCCCTTTTCCTCCCTCCTCCTACCTCCTCCACCTCCGCCTCCTCCTCCCTCTTCTCCCCTCCTCTCTCCTCCTCATCCCTCCTCCCTCCTCATGCTCTCTCCTCATCCCTCCTCCCTCTACCTCCTCCCTCCTCCTCCTTCCTCTACATCCCTCCTCTCCTCCCTCCTCATCCTCCCTCCTCCTCCTCCCAATCCTTCTCCTCCCTCCTCCCTCCTCCTCCCTCCTCCTCCTCCCTCTACCTCCTCCTTCATCCTCCCTCGCCTCCTCCCTCCTCCTCTCTCCTCCTCCTCCCTACTCCTCCCTCCTCCTCCTCCTCCTCCATCTCCCTCCTCATCCCTCTCCTCCTCCCTCCTCCTCCCCCCTTCCTCCTCCTGCTTTCTTCTCCTCCCTCCTTCTCCCCTCCTCCTTCCTCCTCCCTCTTCCTCCTCCATCTTCCTCCTCTCTCCTCCTCCTCCTCCCTCCTCTTCCCTCTTCTTCCTCCCCCTCCTCCTCCTCTTCCTCCTCCTCTTCCTCCTCCTCCCTCTTCCTCCTCCTCCCTCTTCGTACCTCCTCCTCGCTCTCCTCTTTCCTCCTCCTCCTAATTACTCCTCCTCCCTCCTCCTCCCTTCTCCTCCTCCGCCCTCCTCCATCCTCCCCCTTATCCTCCCCCTCCTCCTCCCTCTTCCTCCCTCCTCCTCCCCTCCTCCTCCTCTCTTCTCCCCCCTCCTCCTCCCTCTTCCTCCCTCCTCCTCCTCTCTTCTCCCCTTCCTCCTCCCTCCTCCTCCCTCCTCCACCTCCCACTTCCTCCTCCCAGCTCCTACTCCTCCTTTTTCTTCTTCTGCTGCTGCTGCTGCCGCCGCTACATTTACCCAAGTTAATTGTTGGGGAAGATGTAAAGATCTTTCAAGTGCTCTTTATAATGCTTTTGTAAGTTGGTCTTCGTTTATCTAAGGTTGTTCTAACTACAAACAATAAATGATTAGACAGACAGTCAGACAGACAGACAGACAGACATAGAGGGAGAGACAGACAGACAGACAGACAGACAGACAGACAGACAGACAGACAGACAGACAGACAGACAGTCGAGAACGGGAACGGGAGCTTGTATGACTACTTATATGAATTAAATGAGATTCTCCCCACCAGGAGCTGGGCGATGCCGGGCCGAGTCAGACAGACAGACATACAGACAGACAGACAGACAGACAGACAGACAGACAGACAGACAGACAGACAGACAGATAGTCGGTAACGGGAACGAGAACTTATATGACTACTTATATGAATTAAATGTGATGCTCCCTACCAGGGACTGGGCGAAGCCGGGCCGTGTCAGCTAGTATCATATAATGTATTCAGCAGTCTGGTGACTTGCTCTAGTCCAAATTCTTCTAAAGCTTTAATCATTTCTGTTGTGATGTTATCTGCACCGGGGGCCTTGCCAGCTTTGATATGCTAAAGAACATTTCGAAAATCCATCTTCAAAATTGGCGGTCCTTCATTATTAAATCTAATTTCATACTATTCCTCTCTGTTATCATTATAAAGGTTTTTCACATAAACTGTCCATACATGTAGAATCTGATCTTTTTATTATGATTTTGCCATCTTTAGTTTTTAGACAGCCTGTTGGTGTACTTGTTCTTTTATTAGTAAGTTCGTGAATTCTTTTGTGCACTAATTTGGTATTTTGACTGTTGTGTTGTTTTTCAATTTCTAAGCACTTTTCCTCAAGCCATGCTTCTTTTGCCTCCTTATATAATATTCTGACTTGTCTGTGAATTTCTTTAAATCTGACAGAAATATTTTCGTTGTGTCTTCTTGTTTCCATTAGGTGTAAAATTTCTTCTAACATCCATTTCTTACGAAAAACCTTCTTTAATTTTGGAATAGTTGCTTCTGCAGCCAAACTGATTGCATTCTTCAACATTTCCCATTGCTCCTCCACATCCTGAAATAATATCTCTAGATAAGACAATATATCAAATATGTTCTGTACTTCTGTGTTGAATGTGTTTTGTATTTCCTTGTCGTTACTCAATGTACACAAATCATATTTAGTGTTTCCTGTTATATACTTGACTTTCTTCAACTTTATCCTCAGTGTTCCTGTAAGTAGTCTGTGGTCACTATTACAATCAGCACTGAGAACTGTTTTTGCAATTGTTAGTGCGTTTCTAAATCTTCTGCAAATCAGAATGTAGTCAATCTGGTTTCTGATCCTGCTATCAAGACTCCTCCATGTCCATAATCTTCTAGGGTGTTGCTTAAACCAGGTGTTTCCTACCATCATTTCCTGTTCTTTTGCCTACTCTACGAGTCTGTATCCTCTTTCATTTATCTCTCCTAAACCATAGTTTCCTACTGTGTATCTATCACCTTGATTTCCTACTTTTGCATTGAAGTCCCCTATTATGATGTTTATTTCGTAATTTTTACATTTCTTTAAGGCAGACTCTATGTCATTATAGAATTCCTCTACACTATCTTCATAGGATTCTCCTGCTGGAGCATATATTTGAATAACATTTATGCTAAAAGGTCTACCACTCAGTTTAACTAGTAGAACTCTGTCCGACACGGCCCAATATCCTTGAACAGATGTTGATGTTTTCCGGTCCAAAATAATTGCCACCCACTCTTTGTCTATCTTCACCTCCAAAATAAATAATCTTAAAGTCTTCATCTATCTTGATGCCTCCTCCTGTCCATCTCGTTTTGCACATCCCTAAGATATTATTTGTTTCTCTTTCTATTTCTTGTTTTATGTTCTCTAAAATTCTAACATTCCATGTTGCTAATTTTAATGTATCTGTCCTTGTCTTGCGATGATCAGTCTTAAGGCGAATCATAATATACTAGGCATTTTTAAAGAGGTAGTTTGCTTGTGCTTTCTTCTATGGCAGTAACCGTACTGGTCGTTTGACCGCAGCCATTGTCTCAGGAAAGAGATCCTCTGCCTGCCGTCTCGAAACTTGAGACCATAACCAACAAATATCTGTCGGCTGCCCTCAAAATTTCATTCACGACCTGCCTTCCGTGGTTTCTTTTGAACACTTCCAATAAACAAAAACGAAATAACATCACAGACTCCACAGGAAAGCACTTAACAGCGTCTCCTCGAAGAATAAACGTATCACTTCGTCGCCATTTGTACCGGAAAGTCTAAAAACTAAGATGGCAAAATCATAATATAAAAATATCAGATTCTACAGGTATGGCCAGATTATGTTAATAACCTCTATAATGATAATAGAGATGAACAGTATGATATTCGATTTAATAATGAAGGACCACAATTTCGAAGATGGAGGTTCGAAATGGTTTTACGCATAGGAAAGCCGGCAAGGCCCCCGTCTCAGATACCATCACAAGAGAAATTATTAAAGCTTTAGAAGAATATGGAATAGATCAAGTCACCAGACTGATGAGCACACTATAAAACAGCGGAGATATACCTTCTGAATTATGTAATTCCGTATTTATTGCAATCCCAAATAAATCAGGAGCCTTGGAATGTGATCAACATAGAACAATTAGTATAATGAGTCACATCACGAAGATTTTGCTACGAATTATCATGCAAAGAGTGAGGAAGAATATATAACCTGAAGTAGGGGAAGAACAATGTGGGGTTGTGGAAGGAATGGGTACATTGAATGCTGTGTATATGCTGCGATTAGTTATTGAACGTTCTATAGAAGTAAACAAAGATATATATCTTTGCATTTTTGACTACACACAGACTTTCGACAGAGTAAGACATGAAAACATGGTAGATATGCTTGCAGTCTACAAATTGATGGGAAAGACATTAGACTTGTAAAAAACATATATTGGAAACAACAAGCTGTCATACGCATTGACAATGAAGTGGGAAAATATCAGCCTATTAAGAGAGGTGTGAGGCAGTGATGTGTAATTTCTCCAGATCTTTTTCCCTATACAGTGAAAATATTTCCAGAAATGTAGAAGATATAAATGGAATTAGCATTGGAGGACGAAACATCAATAACATTATATATGCAGATGTTACAGTATTGATTGCAGACAATGAGCAGGACCTGCAACCTATATGTAGATGCGATTGTTGCACACAGTGAACAAATGTGGTTAGAATTAGATTGTAAAAAGACACAGATTATGGTCGTCACTTGTAAGAACGAAATACCACAATGTAATATACAAGTAAATGTGAATATTATTCAACAAGTGAATCGGTACAATTATCTCGGAACAGTCATAACATCTGATAGGTGATGCCTTGAAGAAATTATAACTAGAATTGCCATGTTTCTCTCTATATATAAATGGTTTATATGGTTTGATGTTTGCTGCAGCTACTACATTGTTTTCGTTGTTATTTAACGTGAAAATGTCCCTATTAGCAGTGAAATAAGCAGAACCCTTTCTTTCTAACTGTTCTAAAGATTCAACATGTGACTGCTGTACAAATTTAGCAAATGGGATTGGAATCGATGAAATGATTTTTTCCATTATCATTAAACCTCTTAGATTTTCATAGCTTTTATTCACCTTTGCAGCGTTCAGCCACTTATTGTAAATATCCTGAACTTGAGAAACGTAATCAATGAACGTTTGGTTAGCTTTAGGTTTTAATTTTGAAAACTGCACCTGATAACCTGGTGCATCTAACAAAAAGTGTTGCATGATTCGTTGATGTATATAGTCGTAATCTTTCCTAAACTCTTGTGGAATCGGTTCAATGACTTTTAAAGGCTCTGATGACAAATTTCGCATTTAGATCATGGCCCAATGTTCTTTTGGAACTTCTTGATATTGCATTTGAAACTCAAAGTTCTCTGACAATGCTGAAATCGAATCCCCTTGGCAGAAGGGTTTCACAATGCCCTTGTATTTGTTAAACTTATTTTCTTCATCCTTACTTTTTAGTTTACTAGTTGCAATGTGCACCTGTCACTTCAACCTCTAGTTCTTTCATCTTCAATTGTGTCTGCGATTCATTCTCTAATTGTTTTTCTTTCAATTTGGTAGCTTCTGCTAATTCTATGTATTCATTTTTAGCTTCAATTTCTGCTCATTCTTTCTTATGTAAGCGTTCTTGTGCTCTTTCTTCCATTTCTGCAGTAGCTTTCCTATCTTTTTCTTCTCTCTCTCTGAGGCAGCACTTCTCTCAGTATTTTCTCTATATTCCTTTCTTGCCCATTCTTCTAATTTGTCTCCAGTATAACCCAAATCTTTCCCTGCTTCAATGCACTCTTTCAAAGTTGACAATATTATAAGTTTTCTTATACAATATAAATGTACAATAATAAAACAATGTAAAAAATCAAATAGAAATGCTTTCAGATCTTAATATACAGCTATTATCAAAAAGACTAGAGTGCTGCTTTAATTAGCAATCTCAACAATGGGGTACTTATCTGAACTTGAAAAAATTCTGCTTTCCCAGTGCCACTCGTGGATGACTTTCTGATTGAGTTTGTCACACCGTCTGGGCAATTGACATTCCCCTCAGATTATACATATAACTTCTGTTGTTTAGATAAGCAAACGTTAGTATGAATGCACACATTGTGTCTGTCAATGTCACACATATCAGAGGAAAGACATATCATGCGTTAATATATTTTTGAGTTTTGTCGGTCGTCTTGTCTTCTGTCGTACTGTCGTATTTAGTTATATACTGTCGTTTTTTTTTTTTTTACAGCAGTGGAACATCAACTGAAACATAAACACCAAAAATGTTATACATGTCAATTTCATTTAACTTAATTACTCTGATCCAATATGCTTTAGTTTAAGTTTGCAATATAGGTGTGGTTTTCATTCATATAACTCAATTCACGCTATCTGACATTCATTCAATTTAGCTTTCATTTTTATCAACCAATTTACTTTCACTCAATTTAGTTTTATTCAAGCTGTGGGTTTCATCAATCATAAGATTGCACACTTCTGACACCAATCGATGTAAGAATGTCAACGTCTCACACGTACACAGGCATTCTTAAATCCTTCACATGCACTCAAGAAAATATCAATTGGACATGTGGTATCAACTGTTTATTCAGGAGAACCTGATTATCGCCAAAATGCGCACACAAGGCGGTTAAATCAGTATATACACAAATGCTGGCTAACACACCATTATAGCACTCAGGCAATTACACAAATTCTGCACTCAAATACTCGCTGTCTTCAAACATGGTAACGCCAGCTAGCACTCACGTAAAATCTATACACTCGCTCCAGAAATACAAACGTCTTTCCCCTAAACCGTCGAGGTCCCAGTCTGAATTCCCTTACGTTGGTCGGTTGGTCTCGTGGTGCTGGACCCCGGGTCTCTCGTGACAACCAGGGCTGTCTCAACAGTCACGTCGTACTGCTGTCCGCCCGTGTTGTGTCGGGTCGTTCAGTGCAGAGTCCCGCAGACTTGTGTCCCCTTTTATACGTCGGTCTTGTTCTGCCTATGTCTTGTCTATGACATCTCTGTGTCCCCGCCTATGTCCTGTCTCGAATATCTCTACTGTCCTGCAGATGTCCTGTCTTATGACATCTCTGCGCCCTTACCTATGTCCTGTCTATCGTATCTCTGTGGTCCTGAAGATGTCCTGTTAATGACATCACTGCATCCCTGCCTATGTCCTGATTCTATTCTGTCCCTTGTCCTCTATATGTCCTGTCTCTATTCCCCAACACTCTGACAGATGTCCACCTTTGAAGACTTGTAATGGTTTATTGTCAGAAAGAACAAGGAATTTCTTCCCATGCAGATATTTAGGAAATTTATTGATGCTTTCTATCAGAGCGAGCTGGTTTCCTGGCCTAGAGGTTTGCGATTTTTCTCCGTAATCTCGTATACTCTTGTAAGTAATGTGACGACGGTGAGAATCAGCAACGGTTCGAATTGGGTCGGTAACTTACGAGGTATGTGAACCGGCCGCTCAGAAAGCAATGGCAAACTACTGAGCGTAATCTTGCCAAGAAATCAACAATCAGCTGAAAGATGCTGATGTTTACTGACTGAGTAGAATGACAATATGACTTACCAATGCTATGAGGCGGTGATCCAGACCGAAGATGTACTAAGTCTGACGGCGAAGATAATAATCCGCCTTATTATAATGTTCTGTTTGAGACAATGTGTTGTTGCAGTATGTTAAAAAAAAAACTTACACCACAGGACACACGAAAACTCCTACCAGGGATATAAACTAAATTCAACGCAGACGAACATATTTATTTACATAAGAAGAAACACTGATGACGTATAGTAAAACTAGATACAGACTATTACAAGACGACACAGGTTCTAAACAGCAGTGAGGTCGTTACAATGATATATTAGCAACGAGCTGGCCACTGTTAGCACCGAATGTACCTTTGTACCGATAAAAATAAACTTTATCTGGCACAAACGTAGCCCTTCCAACCGCCCGCACACTTACGACGCAGACAAACAGGCTATGGAGAGAGGTTCCGAATAAGCTACCTCTAAACCACCTAACAAAACGCACACAAATACCAACAGACAATTTGACTTGCCCGATCTTCTGGTCCGGTGTAGAATGATGATCCGTTGTTCTCTCCTGACTTCAAAAGATTCTTATGTTGACGTTATGTATCCTAATAAATTTTGATAATTTTCTCCAAAACAAATTGGTGTCCCTCAGAAGCGGATCTAGTTGCACCAATGTACGACTTCGAGGGCATAAATTTCACTATTGCAGAAAGTATGTGATATCTTCGCTGAATTGATATTAAATGTCTATAATTTAAAACTTGAGTGATCCGAGGTCCGTTTCTCTATATTAGCCGCTTCCTAATGGGCCGTCTCCGCTGTTATGGTCACTCCGTTTTCCTTGTGATTATTTCAGCTTATTTGGTCTTTTAATTTCATAACTTGGTGACAAATATAAATAGTCCAATATAATTAAATTGTACTGAAATATGTCTTAAACTGTATAATAACAATGACACTGACACTCGACGATGACTGTCACAATACACGACGTGGTCACGGTCTGGGGTGACATTCTAATGACTGATTGACATCGGCGGCATATCCATTATTTAATAAAGAAATAATAGTATTGGTTATGGCGTCTCCAAGGTCACTTTATCATCCAGAGCTCCTGTTCTTAGAGCCTCCCACGTCTGCCACACTGTTTCTTCCCTTTTTGTCCAGCTCATGGTATAATAAAAGTACGCCAACTCAACAGGAGTAATTAAATGATTAGAGTAACGCCTTCCGTTTCTTGTCATTTAAATTTTATTTATATACATTATCACGTCAGAGAAGGTCACCGTTCCGATGTTGATGGGAGGGCCGGTGCCATGTTAACAAACATAAGTATACTGTTATTATAAACTGTGTGACAGGATCACCTCGGTTGTTGGGAATGAACACAAGCCCCGAGGACAGGTAGATACACTATAACTCTGCTACTGACCCCGAGTTAAGTGTGATGAGTCTACAAGCACCTCCCATATTCTAGACCTCTACTATAACCCTCTACCTAGGGACATTGAACACTGAGGCATCGTCCGATATAACACACAATAACTGTAGAAAAGAAGGTGTCAACATAAACAAAGTTTATTCTACCCTAAAGACACAACAAGGAATTGAACACTCTGATAGAATACAATCTATTTACAACATAGAGAATAGAGTAGAGACAGAATAAGAGATGAGACCATATTCTTCATCAGGCGGATCGGCAATCAATGGAGTTAACCACTCGGACCACAGCTGACTAGAAGAACTTTAACTCAGCAATGTCACAATGAGTCACTGGCTAATGGCACACAGACAGTTCTCATAATTCGGCCTGGCTGTAAAACCCTCTACCCTGAGGTTTCCCCCGGTAAACAATCTTGGCATCCATAGTTGTAGCAAAAGACCAACACTATGGTCATGAACTATATTAGCTGTACAATAACAATTGACCTGACTCCCTCGGAGTCGTGTCCCACATGATCATCAAAGTTAGCACAGTGGTGACTGAAACACACTAATATCACTGTTCGTTGACCCTGCTGAAAATTCAGTTCTGTAGCACACATAAGTCTAATATCAACCCTGCCGTTTTTCAATGGATCAGTGATGAGCTGAACCTAGTGTACCTGTAAAGTCGTTGTAACCAATATACGCCAACTGGTGTGGGTCTAGTCTTGACGTGTCACTCTTTCAGACGTAGTTACAGCACCTATGTTAGTGCCGACCAGTACTACCTGGTATTTCCCGCGTTTATGCGGATGTTAACAACTTCAATGCAACTGATGTGCTCCCAGAACTATGACACTACCCCACCTTGGCAAGTCTCCCTGGAACGAGCTGATCATAATTGTTCCACTGTAGTTCAGTCGATTAACCTACACATGCATGATAGCTTCAGGTTGTGGTATGTGAGAGTATTCGGCACCAACATTGGCCCACATGCATAAATCACTGACTAAACAGCCTTCTGTAACACTGATTAGTTTTCATCTAATTAGGGCATCATCTCTATATGAGTAGAATTGAAGCATGGGTATCGGTCCATGTCAGATGGCCCATAGAACAGCCCGTCGGACAGATTGTGTTCCGAGAATGTCGAGTCTGATCATGTGTCTCTCATACCACTATTCTTAAGTCGCCGTTGCTAGAATCAGTAGCGGTAATAGTTCTAGGATTTACCTAGAAACTAAATCTCAAGGCAAGGAGGTCCCTGGACCCCTCCCTTACATCGTACATACAATACTGTTTATCATCTTAATTAAGGTATTAAATCAAGCAATAACACCTCAACATTTATATGTACTGCTTTTCAATTCGCTGGTGGGATATCATTCCCACCTGGCAGCGAAACTCTTCTGGGTTACTCTTATCTAGAGGCCAGAAGTCATCCAAGTTAAAACATGTGCCCTCCTAATGTTCAAAGGTTGCACAGCAGTTATGGTCTCCTCCCAAGCGGATTAGCCTTGGGCCATGACCGAACTTCACGGCTGGCCTGAATTGCCTGTCATATACTTAATAGACTTGCACTCAGGACTCATATCCCATTTGTCCCCGTGCCTCATTCAACCTTCATGCGTCCTTCCATACATCCATCGCATCAGCACTCCCGTACTCATGCCAGTATGAAAAGAACAGGACATTATCACATCGCGACGGCAACGCAGAGTCATATCGCATCGAACCACTTCGTCGGTCGGTACATCGCTCATATAAGTATTACACTACATTACCCGCTATATACGCAACAACAATATCGTATCTAGATATATCTATATAGCGCAAGCATGAGATCACTACTTCACAGAATTACACATTTCTACGAAATGAAATCACTATTTAGTTATCGCAAAATAGCTACATCACTTCCTATGGCTTGGCAGTAGGTGCTCTGTTTCTCGGGCAACTAGGCACTTCACTCTCTGACTTCCTCACACTATCAACTTACCTGTCTATTCAAGAGGCGCTGCTAACATCAGATACTAACTGACGTATGTTAGGTTCACAAAATAATACAGTAAACAGCTCCCTATAATTGCCTAGCTAACCTAATATATGCAAATACTTACCATATATAATTACTAAAAATCGTGCGAATTTTGCCGCTGTAACGGACTTGTCTCTAAGTTGTAAGCCAAACTACACAGTTACAACTAGTTTTTGTCAACAGTGCGGTACACACCTGTACTATGTCCTACATTCAATCCGGCTTATCGATCGTCAACTAATTAGTAATGTCGAATTGTCCGCATATTTAATGAGTTGCCTTACGGTAGCGTTTTACGTTTAATTACACTGGTAAATTAATTAAATAGGTATTTACCTGAACCGGTGAACAGACCACAAGTCAGTTACCAAAACTGTCTGATGGCCAACTTGCCTTTATGAATGACAGTAAGCCGAAATTGGCTGTGCGTCCTCACACACCGAGAGATCGAAAGTGAATGAGCGCCTACTGCATAATTCCTTCCTACGTGCTTCTCAATTCGCACGGAGAAATAGTGCAACACGCTGTGTCTCAATTTCAGCCAGAACCCTGTGTTCTCCGCACTGGAGAATCTATTTTCTCACTGCACGAGATAATGTTAGTGTACTTAGCAACCTTGGTCACGCAAGTCCAGGTGCTTCTAGAACAATCTAGCCGAAGAAACATCCTCGACTTTCCCCAGTTTATTTATAACGGGAGAAGTTCCTGATGACGCGCCGTGTTCAAGAGGAACCCCTTACGACAAAGCACAGATCTTGCGTCGTTTTGTCACAAACTGCCGTGTCCAAATACATATATTTATTTATTAGAATGTCAAGATAATTTCAAACCCCCTATCGTTCCCTAGACTGCATCACTGCCGACCATCATAAAAGGTTACTTACAAACAAACCATGTCTGTTGACAAGCTATGACTTCTGGTTGCTAACCGAACGACAACTTTCTAGCGCAGTGCCATTTCGTCAATTTTTGATCTAAATATCTATGGTCGACCTTCCGTCTTGACTCCAGAGTGTGCCTTCTTTAAGTCACCTTAATCGAATAACTGATTACCTCTTCGATTAATCTCTTCCGAAGGTATTTAAGATAATAATTCACCGCTGTAACTTTAGACCGCCTTTGCTTCATCATCCTCAGACCCGACTGCCGGTTCGTGACGTATTACACAGTGACGTTTTTCACACAGTGACGTCACTTATCAACCTTTGCCGTATACTGCTTCGAGATTAACCCTTCGGGTCCTTTTCACTTTGAATCGTCTCTCATTCTGAAGTGCTGTTTATTCCTCCGTCTGCTACATGGCAGATGGATATATATATATATATATATATATATATATATATATATATATATATACACACACACACACACACACACACACAAAATAGACCTGGGCTCCATGTCCGATCCACCTTTACATGGGAGCCAAGAAATGTTCTGGTAAGTAAAGGTGGCTGGCATGACACTGACCTCATCCAGATTTGATTAGTTTATAGACGTAGGTCTAACACCATGTACCCAAATACGCCACCTGGCGTGAAGACGTCTTTTACTTTTGCTTACATAAATTCAGGATATGCAACTGGCTGAGTTAGAAACAATGTGAATCGGGGTTATCATTGAAAGAGACCAATACACAACGCTAGTAGAATGCATGTAGTCATGTAATATAACAGTAAGCACATTCACCACATATGTAATTCTTGTATCAGAAAAAAGCAACTTTTATTTGGGAGAATTACAAGTTCTGATAATTGTAATATTTAAGCAAATCTGTATTTTGTATTTTTGTTTTCCTTTGAAAAATTATCGCATAGTTTGATTGGTTGTGCATAATAAGAAATACATCGTATAAACTATTTTCAGGACGCAATGTCGCACTGGGACAATACACGACCCAGACTTCTGTTCTCGAAAACAGCAACGCCGTTTCCTCGCTTGCTGTAGATGGTGATAGCAGTTCTGATTATTATAATTTGAGTTGTTCCCACACCAGCGGGAATGACAAACCACCTACCTGGGCACTGTACTTTGAAAAGCCACATCACGTGAACAGATACATCCTATACAACAGAGACAGTGAGTAAACTCTGTCAAATTGTTTGTACCACTCATTGTCATTTACCTCTCATTTACTGCCAATATTGTAACTTGCGGTGTATGGAAGGGGGATCTTGGGCCTCGGGTATTAAGGCCGCCTGGCTAGTGCAGTCGCCACGAAATATGCAGGTTCATCATCATCAAGTGCCGTGCCGGCTGGCGTAGGCGTTCATGGCTCTCCACAGATCTCGGTCTTTGGTGTTCTGGATCAACTCTGCTGATGATATTCCTCCATGCCACCGTCTCAATCCGTCCACCATAATGTCTCTTGGTCTGCCTCTGCCTCTCTACGTCTCGATCTTTCCAGTTGTCACGATGTTCTCCAATGCATCTCTTCTCATCACATTACCAAAGAAAGCTCTTTGTCTCTTTCTTATTGTTGTATATAGTGTTCTATTTTACGCTGAGCCGCCAGCGTCTGCAGCCTACCTAGTGCCAGACGTATTGGTTACCCATTCATCTGGAAAACACGAGGCAAGGCCGTGAGAGGTGACATGTCATTTGGCACCACATGTTTCCCTGAAGCTCTACCCAGGCATTGTGATGAAATTTTGGTCACATTCCAACTCACATACTTTGGTCTGTCAAGACTGCAAGGTGCCACTTACTTTTATAGTGTTCTAGTTTCATTAGCCTCTTTCAGACAATCGTTGTTAGTTGCTCTGGCAATTCAAGGAATTCGCAACACTCGACTTAAAAACCACATCTCTGCTGCTTCTAAGTTCTTCTTAATTTGTTCATTTACATTCCAAGATTCGCTGCCATACAGAAAAACAGGTTCTATATAGCATTTTAGCACTCTCTTTCTTACATTCATTGATAGCGACTTATTGCATAAGATACTCTTCATTTTCTGAAATGCGGCTTTTGCCTGCCCTATTCTGCTCTTAATCTCTGTTGTACATCTTCCATCTGATGTTATAAGTTCCCCTAGGTATTTGAAATTATCCACTTGGTTGAGAATTTCTCCTTCTATTTCTATGTCACAATTTGGTGTCCCCATTTTCTTTGGTATCACCATTGAAAATGCAGGTTAGCGTTGTTTTTTTGCTCCCGACAGAATAATACTCCACACCTTACCGAGGATTCGAACCCGGAAGGATAATGCGGCATTCTTGCCGCTCGACCAACTGCTCTTCGCGCTATTGTTTGTACCAATATGTTAATAATCTTGTTCCCTGGAGAAATCTATAAAGGACAAATTAATAGGCACACATAACCAATGTACGACAGAAAGTATTAAGTAACAGGAATGTTATTATAAAGTGC
>JACEFZ010025674.1:27500-83345 GCA_014155875.1 Cepaea nemoralis
AAGCGGTGACACAACTCGGGAAGCAGCATTTGCCGGTTATAAGTCTTAATGCTCGATTGGCGTAGAGCAAGACGCCAGAGATTGATTCCGACGGTGGGAGAGATCATCGTATCTCACTAGACAGCTACCGCCCGCCTAAGCTGGGCATCCCCCAGTCAATAAGGTGTTGTCTCGCCACGGTTCATCTGCTCCTGAGGGTGTGTGGAGCTTAGGGGGAAAATCCTGACACATGGACCACACTCTATACACCTAGCAACAAGAAAAAAAAAAAAAAACAACCGGCCCTAAGGCTGGGAACATGGAACGTAAGAACCATGACCCCTGGCATCTCAGACGATCTAAACGAGATTGTGGATGCCCGCAAAACTGCAGTGATAAACAATGAACTATTACGGCTGGGGATAGACAATGTCGCCCTGCAAGAGACCAGACTCCAAGAATCTGGAAGTATCAAGGAGAGGGACTTCACTTTCTACTGGCATGGCAAGCCGTGCGGAGAAACCAGGGAGCATGGAGTTGGCTTCGCTATCAGAAACAAGCTGCTTAATTCCATCATACCACCAAGTGATGGCACTGAAAGAATACTGAAGCTCCAACTCCAGACAGAGGCAAGACCAGTCAGTTTTATAAGCGTTTACGCCCCAACACTAACTGCAGAATCATAATCTAAAGACAAGTTCTATGACGACCTTAGCAAAGAAGTCAGTGAAACACCAGAGAAACAACACCTTTGTATTCTGGGGGATTTCAATGCCAGGGTTGGCTCCGACCATAAATCTTGGCCTTCATGTCTAGGAAAGTTTGGCGTTGGGAAGATCAATGACAATGGACAACGTCTCTTGGAATTCTGCAGCCACCATAATCTGTGCGTGATCAACACCTTCTTTGACACGAAACCTCAACACACAGTGTCATGAAGGCACCCCAGATCAAAGAACTTGCACCAACTCGACCTGGTGCTCACTAAACGCAGTAATCTCCGCAATGTACGGCTGACTCGCAGCTATCATAGTGCTGACTGCGACACCGACCATTCACTCGTCTCCAGCAAGGTGAAGATAAAGCCCAAGAGAATCTACAGAAGCAGAACAGAAGAAAGACCACGCATTGACACCAGCGGCACCCAAAATAAAGAGAAGGTCAACAACTTCATGCAGACTCTAGCAGATACACTGCCTGGCCCCACAAACGGAAATTCCACTGAGAGATGGAGTCATTTTCGCGACACCATCTACAATACAGCACTATCAACATTTGGCAAGAAGCAAACTAAGTCAACCGACTGGTTTGAAGCACTCTCTGAAGAGATGCTCCCAGTCCTGGAGATAAAGAGACATGCATTCTCAATGTATAAAACATCACCTTCAGAGAAAACATTGCAAGCATTGCGAACGGGCAGAAATAGAATACACCAGATGGCAAGAAGATGTGCAAACAGGTACCGGCTACAGCTCTCTGCTCAAATTCAAACTTGTGCAGACACTGGAAATATAAGAGGAATATCCGAGGGCTCAAGCAAGCTGTCGGGTCCATCAACAATTAAGATGCCCCCTTTACGATCAACTGAGGGGGTAATCATAAAAGATCGAGCGAAACAAATGGATCGCAGGGTAGAACACTACTCAGAGCTATACTCAGTCGATAATACTGTCAGTGAAGAAGCTCTAGAAGCCATCGATCAACAGTCCGCCATGCATGCCCTGGATAACGAACCATGCCTCACAGAAATCAGCGAAGCACTAGACTCTCTCAAATCCGGCAAGGCACCTGGAAAAGATAGTATTCCACCTGAAATTATAAAATGCAGCAAAGAAACAATCATCCCAGAACTGTATGCAATATTTCAGCTCTGCTGGAACGAAAACATCAGTATCACAAGATATGAAAGACGCAAACATCGTTACCCTTTATAAAAACAAAGGCGTCAGAAACGACTGCAACAACTATCGCGGCATTTCCCTTCTCAGCATTGCAGGCAAGATTTTTGCCAGAGTAATCCCTAAAAGATTACACATTCTTGCTGAAAGAATTTACCCCGAATTGCAGTGAGGATTTAGACCCAACAGGTTCACTATCGATATGATTTTCTCACTCCGGCAGCTCCAAGTGAAGTGCAGAGAACAGAGGAAGCCATTATATATTGCCTTCATCGACCCCACAAAGGCATTTGACCTCGTGAGCAGAAGCGGCCTTTTTAAGGTCCTTGTAAAGGTTTGATGTCCACCCACCCTTCTTAGTCTCGTGAAATCATTCCACGAAAACATACAGGGGATCATATTATTTGACGGCTCAACATCCCAGTCATTCAGCATCAGCAGCGGAGTAAAGCAGGGCTGCGTGCTTGCTGCTACACTCTTTGGTATCTTCTTCGCCGTTCTCTTAAGGCAGGCATTTGGGACTGCCACTGAAGGCATATACCTCCACACAAGATCTGATGGCAAACTTTTTAACCCATCAAGACTCAAGGCAAAGACCAAAATAAGATCAAGATGCGTAAAAGAACTACTTTTTGTAGATGATGCAGCACTGACTACTCATACAGCAGAAGATCTCCAAAGGCTCATAGATCGTTTTGCAGCCGCCTGCAAAGACTTTGGGCTCACCATTAGCCTAAATAAATCACAGGTGATGGAACAAGATGCTGGTGCGCCTCCGTCAATCAAAATTTCTAATTACGAATTGAAGGTAGTCCACGAGTTTGTGTATTTGGGGTCGACAATATCATATTATCTTTAATTAGAGACAGAAATCGACAGACGCATTGGAAAGGCAGCCACAACATTTTCCAGGCTAGCTAAAAGAGTTTGGGAGAATAATAGACTAACAGAGCGTACAAAAGCTCAAGTATAAAAAGCTTGTGTTGTTAGTACACTACTCTAAGGGTCTGAATCCTGGACCTTATACTCAAGACAGGAAAGGAAGTTGAATTCCTTCCACATGAGATGTCTGAGACGTATCCTGGGTATAACATGGAAAGACCACATAACAAACAAACATGTGCTTGAAAGAGCAGATATTACCACAGTGCACACCCTCCTCAAACAGAGACGCCTCCGGTGGCTGGGCCACGTATCTCGAATGGAAGATGAACGTATTCCCAAAGATCGTCTATACGGAGAACTAGCCACAGGAAAGAGGCCAACCGGAAGACCCCAAATGCGATATAGGGATTGTGTAAACAAGATATGAAAACCCTTGGAATAGATCCAGACACGTGGGAAAGAGTTGCAACAGACAGATGCTCCTGGAGAAGAGATGTCCTAGTGTAAAAATGTCCTAGTTTATACCAAAATGTTGCCATATGCACGGAGTGTTTCACTAACCTATTACCAAAATTGTACACAACGAATGCCTAAGACCTGCATTTACAAAAGTATTGTATTATTTTTCCAAATCCCATTCTTAAATTACCACAATTTGTGTATTATTTTCAGATTAACAACGGACACGAGCTCCGTAGCGATTGGGGCAGTACTTTTAGCAACATCACGACCCAAATTCTCCACCCAGTTTACTCTGGGAGAACACATGTCGTAAGTAGAGACAGACATTAGTCCGTAGAAGATCATTGCTACAGGAACGCCTACCAACCACAGAGTGGCGAGATGGGCATTTGTATTGCAAGAGTTCAGTTTCGAAGTCTGGCGCTGATAATAAGATTGCTGATCTTCTATCACGATGTCCTTGCGATACACCCATAAGCCCAATGGTGTCTAAGCGCACACAGCAGATGAATGAAAAATCTGCAGAGTAAGATAACGCTCAGCAACACAGCGCATTATGAATTGTTTTTCAGTAACGCTGTACAGATTATGTGATAGGGACTACGTCCCATTGTAAATATATTGTGTATATACTTTATAATCATATTAATGCATGTGATGAATACTTGTGTGTATGTGTTAGAAAGGAAACACTATTTTAAGTATATATAACATTGTTACGAACAGTGCTACAGGAGGGCAAGACTTACTTCACCAGAACTGGGAAAATATCAGTAGTACCTGCCACGAAGAAAGTTCAGACGTATTTTAACCGGTGCGAGAAAGACTATGACAGCTGAGTTCTACAGAACAACCTCGTGAAAGAAATAGTTAATCCAGCAGCTGTACGTAAGAACTGTATCGTCCGTTCCTTTCAGTAACATCCAGACGGAAGAACATTGTGTTATCTACAACTTAACACACCAGCTGTGTATTTCCGGTGTTTATTAAATTTATTCGAAAAGTAGCAGACTATAATGTCATCCTCACAAAGAATTGACGATTTATTTAAACTTTGTGAGCTGAAAGATTACATATTCAAATTGTATGTAAGGATTTTGATAGATGTAATCTGAGAATCATAACTTGATTCACTTGTTCACAATAGTGACACTTAGTTCGCTATTGTCAATAAGCATCACGCTATGACGCTTAGAAAGTAATTTTCTAATGTAATTTATTTTCTTTGACAGCATGTTGAAATTATCCCCCATTGATTTTGTGTTTGTTTCAAGGGAAATAATTGAAATTTGTAATAATATGTAACATGTGTAAAAGCCATTTTCAGGTTGCCAGGTTGGTGACACATCAAGATGACGTCACCTGTGCATGGTATTAATTACCCAAGTTGTAGACCTTCATAACACTCTCCAACCAAATGAGGTTGAGGTCAAATGTTGGAGTCATCTTATATGAAGACAGCTCGCAGTCTGGCATATCGTATTTTGCAATTTTTGTTTGTCTGTCGAGAGGTAGTTGCGAGTTCGCTGAATAGCTACCGGACTGGCTGTGTCATATTACAACTAAAGGTAATAACCCATCGAGTGGATTGTACTTGATGAGTGTTGCTTCTTAGCAACATTGATGAATGAGTGGATATAACTTACAATTATTTGCACATTTCAAATGTAAACTAAAGTGTCAGGTCAGACGACAATTAATGGGTCGATTCTGACAAGTTTAGTAAATAAACCATATATGTATACAGAGTACATGAAAGGCAAAAGTCCTTTCATGAAATGGAGAGGGGGAGACTGTCATAATATCCCCATTAGTTCTACTGCGTCGTCGTCTATGACGCCTGGCGAATACAGCCAGGGGTCTACCGGTGAGCGACGCTAACCACACTGTGTCAGGAAGAGCCAGCCGATGAACGCATGTGAGACATGATCTCCACGCAGTGACGCAGGCCCACGTAGTGAGACTCACAGCGTTTAGCCGGCAGACGGCTTGGGAGTGTTGACGGAGACAGACGTGATTGAATGATGCTCGTATGTATGAACGCCATAGAGAGAACGCCTGTGAGAAGATATGACTGTGCGCCTGTGAGTTGTGTAGTTGTGTATTGATATATTTATTGAATGTATTATTGCACTGTATGATACATGTAAATTGTTGCGACGAGTGAGATGTGTGAATAAAGTGTTTGCATTGTAAGTGTAGTGCGTCACGTTAAGTCATCCTGTGACCGTGTTTTGTATCACACTTGTTGGTATGTACGAGCCAGTGTCCTTGCTGTAAGCAAGACTCTGACACCCCCCCCCCCCTCCTTTTGTATTTCCTACCTAAAAATTCCCCCCTCCCGCGCCTACACAGTATACGTAATAATGGACGCACATACTAAAACAAGTTTAGACATCCACATAAAACGTGATTTGTGGCTCTACTTACTTTGTAAAATGAATTTTAGAAGTTTGAGACGTACAGAACCGTAAAGTATGAAGGGAAAAACAAGATCAAGTAATCGGTTCTTGTATTAACGCGATCTTGAAATAATCTTCATTCCCCCCCCCCCCCCTGGAAACCCAAAGATTCCCCCCTGGGGGGGGGGGGGTAATTTCCCACCGGTTGAGAACCTACTGAAATAGACAATGCAAACAGAACAATTGCATTTTAAATGTGAGATTACCGCGAGGGTAACAAATGTTCCACATTCGCACAATCCCGGTGACTACGTGTTTTAAGATTGCATTGAACGTAGTATTCTATTATAAACTTCATATGATATGCAAATATATTGTATGCACCTGACGAGGTGCAGCGAAATGTGCCAGGCAATAAATAGCGCAAGATATTGTTTGTGAATATGATTTTAAAATGGATGGATAAAAAAAATCTACATGCGAAAGTTTTCACTAAACATTCAAGACCACTCAAACAGTTGGGCTGAATACTTAGAGGGAATCATAAAAAGACCAGTCCCAAAAGCTCATTCAGATATCCAGCATGCAGACGTGGAGCTGGGTATTAACTGGCAGAAACCATGCCAAGAAGAATTAAAATTATCACACTTCTGAAGAATGGGAAACCTGATGGTCCAGATTACATCCCAGCAGAGGCTGTTAAAACTAATGAAAACACACCAATTGAACTTCTGAATAGATTATTTAGCAGAATCTCGGAAATTACAAAATCTCCAGCAGACGGATTAAAGGGATATCTTGTGAAGCTACCAAACAAAAGGTACCTACGGGAGTGTGAAAAACTATTATGCAGTACTATATCACTATATTACCATTCTGGAGAAACTACGAGATGGCACTGATAAACAACTGAACTTATCACTTCTATATGACATTTGTGGACCATGAAATGGTCTTTGGCAACATTGATAAGGAAACTCTTTGAAAATTGATGAAGTATTATGAAATCATACAGAAAATCATTAACTTAAAGGCAGCATATTGAGACATGGTGCAGAGTACTGCATTAGGGAAAATTAACCGTGTACATTCGAAGTGAGAATATTATTGAGACAGCTATGACGATTGCCAACTCTACTGTTCTTAGTAACTATAGACTGGACTATGAAGACAACATATACTGCTAAAAATAGACAAATCAGCGCGATGATCTGGGCTTCGATGACAACATTGTCCTCCTGTTTCACAGACGGAATCACGTGCAAGATAAACTAACAACTTTGACTGGCAGTTTACAACAAATATAAGGGGCGTTCATTTGAAATCCGTTCGTGCCGCACCACTCGTAATTGCGTACGTTGAACATGATCATGACATAGTCATGGGATATGTACTGACTAATGAATAAAAGAGCACGTGCTTATCGTCCCATGATGCATAGGTTCTGTTTCTGACCGTTGAGAAAATGGCCGGGTTGATCCTAAATCCGTCCAAAGAAGCTTAAAGAGCGGTGATTCAGTTTCTTTCATTTGAAGGATGTAAACCAGTGGACATTCATCGAAGAATGCAGGCAGCGTACGGTAACAAATGTGTGTCGAAGACAACAGTGACATACTGGGCACGAATATTTCTGAAAGGACGTCAGTTCACGACAGACCTTAGACGGCCGGGTCAAGCGCATATTGTTGCAACAGAAATAAACCATCGCCAAAAGTGATGCAGCAGTACAGATGAACCGTTGTCGGGGCATACGTTCGCTAGCGAAAGAATTTGATGTGTCAATTGGGACAATTCAAAAGAACGTTCGTAGGAAACTGCAATATCGCAAGGCGTGTTCACAGTGGGTACCATGGATGTTGACCGACCACCAAAAAGAGGAACGCATGGGATGGTGTTTGAACCATTTGCTGCATTACAGAGTGGAGGGTAGTGCATTTCTCTTCCGCATAGTGGCGGGCGATGAATCATGGTGTCACCACTTTGAACCGAGAAGCAAAAGAGAGAGATATGCAATGGAAGCATGCTGGATAACCGAAAGCCAAGCATTTGAAGTTACTGGTTTCTGGTGGCAAGGTTATTGTGCTATTTTTTTTTACCATGAAGAGCTATTGTTGGCCGACTTTAAAGAACCTGGTGTCAACATCAACTCTACCCACTACTTGCAAACACTAGACAAGCTGCAAAAAGCCATCAGGAGTAAACGACCCGGCATGCTTTCTCGCGGTGTGATTTTTTGCACGATAATGCTTTTCCGCATGTCACAAAGCTTGTGCAGGAAGCATTAGCAAGGAAGAAGTGAGAAATTCTGCAACATCCAGCCTATAGTCCTGATTTGTCACCATGTGATTTTCATTTGTTCGGACCTCTAAAAAAAAGCTCTCAAGAGGCAATGATGTCATACAGATGCAGACTTAATGAACGCAATCAACACTTGGTTCAGATAGCAACCACAATCCTTTTTTTGCGGACCACATTCGCCGCCTACCTAAGCAATGGGATGCTTGCCTGAATGCCTACGGTAACTTCTTCTGACCAACCCATAGTGCATAATTCATTCAAAATGAATGCTTTGTTTAATTCTACCACACCTGTTAATGTTTCTTTCATGCTTTTGTAATAAAGCCATTGGAACAGATTTCAAAATAACGTCCTTAATATGTTGAAAACTTCATAAGAGAAAAGCAAAGATAAATAGAATGAATCAAGCAAATGATGACATGATCTCTCTTGATGAAACTGCACTTCATGAGTCGGAATCATACACCTACTTTGGTAGCAATGTAGACACAAAAGGGGAGCAGGCACAGTTACAAGAGTAAGAATAAAGATGGCAAGAGACGCTCTATTAGATGGAAGTCAAAAGAAACTAAACCTTACCCCAAACTTAGCATACTAAATCAAATCTAACGTTGCATCAGCAATTATGTACGTATTAGAAACATGAAAAACAAAGAATACATTTACAAATAAACTACAGTCATTCACTAACTGGTACCTGCGAAAAACTGATGGGCTAAAATTGTATGACAGAATTACCAATGTGAAGCTCTTTGAGAGAACTAAACAAATACTTGTGTACCAACAAGTGAACAAATGGGGTGCTGGCTTTAGATAGCAAATCCATTAAGATAACGCGAAGATAGTGTAAAAAAATGCATTTGTCAGCAATTCACATGGCAACAGAAATAGAGAAAGACCTAAAAACACACGAAGAAGAGAAGCGGAAAAATACATGAATTTTATGAGGAAGATATTGGCGGCGTTGCATTGATAGCTGATGAAAGGATAGATTGGAGTGAGTTGGTTGAGGGCGATTGTTCCAATGTGTTATCTTCTTCTTCTTCTTCAGCTTTCCGAGCCATTGAGGTTCTTTGCTGCAAATACAATCCGTCTCCATTCGTCTCTCTGGTGGACCTTCTCTTGCCAGTCGTTGATTCCAAGTGCTTGTAGGTCTGTACATGTATTATCTCTCCACCGTATTCTTGGTCTACCTCGGGGTCTACGGTCATTTATTTCCTGAGTGTAAGCGAGTTTTGTTTCCCTATTATCTTCCATTCTTTCTATATGCCCCAGCCATTGTAGTCTATTAGCCTTCATGATACCAGTGATTAGCGGGGACTTAAACAGATCATAAATGTCTTTGTTACTTCTTCTTTTCCACTCTCCACTTTGTGTAACCCTAATGGGTCCAAAGATGCGTTATAAAGGTAAAAAATAAGAAGATTGCTTTTATAAAAGGGGCATGTGTTTTAATATGATCAAAATATTTGACTTGCCTCTCAATATTTTTAACGAAACACAAATCAATCTCTTGAAGTGTAATTGAACACACGAATACCTTGTGAATGTTTAACTAGTTCAAATATTCACACATGCGCATATATACACACATGCGCACACTCATACACGCACAGACGGGCTTATGCATACCCTTACATACATACGCACACACGTACTTATGTGCACATGCATTCATTGATTTATTGTGCTGTTTCAGGCCAACAAGAAAGACTTGAGGGATTTAATCTGGAAGCTTATCAGGAGAACAGCAGGCTGGCATTTACCTACACTGATAACACTAACACCAAGCACGACATTTACAGACTTCAGTCGTAAAATCCACTGATACCAGTATCCAGCGTCAAAATTACTGCCACATATGAAGATACCAATGGTATCTACTTGACACTGTGTGAGGTGGAAATGTTTGGTGGTAAGAAATGAATGGTTGATTTACAATCAGTGCTGCACTAATCTGCGTATCTCACAACTGTATTTACTTTAAAGTGTGTTTTAGGCTTTTTCAAATAGTCTTCTGCAATTGTTTGTTACTGTCCGTTTTCGTTCATCTATTGTGAATTTACTTAACATATAATATACGTTGTTATTTGTATACTATAATCATAGATGTGTGATCCCTCAAGTATCGTGTTGGGAGTGCAGATGATAGTGTTCGATACAGAGGCTAATTTGAAAGAAGATAGCAGCATCGCATTCACGCACTGAGTTACAAAATAGTCGTTTACGTTTGTTCTCAGTAAGGACAATTACAAGAACATGTGCTCTTTAGATAAATGATCACCTCAGATCATAGCTCATTGACGTCATTTTCAAATCACCTACACTTGTATTATTATGAAAACAACCATATTAAAGTCCCTCCCTTTCATTATCCTTTTCTATGTCACACACACACACACAAACACACACACACACACACACACAACACACACACACATAGACGTTATAAGGCAGGGTAGCTCAAACACTTCCGTTTTAACGAGACGGGCGAGTTTAGGGTTTCATATTTTACATTAGGGCACATCTAATGGACATCAACATCATCAAGTGCAACGCCGATAAACTTATGCTATGCGATCCTGGTACACGATCACCATAGTCACGGATCAGATCTGTATTCATGACCTGATTATGAAATTTAGCACATCCATCTAAATATTTATATCCTTGTCTTCCTCTTGTCTCTCTTATCACGTCTGCCAGCTGTCATTACATGTTACAATTTATTTAACTTTATAACAACCTAACAATATTAACTATGTTCATCTAATTTCTCTAATCAATAATGTGTTAGCTAAATGATGTTATTGCTTGGACTTAAGCCGACAATACGACATATTTTATTTCACTATATAAATGCTGTTTAAGATTCTAAAATACATGATAACACTCAATATCTCCAACAGACACGGTGTGTCTAGCAGGAGATTACGGACGAGACTGTGAGAAGAAATGTAACTGTGGCACGATTGGAGACAGCTGTTTTGTCAGTACTGGAGGATGCCCTTCAGGTTGTGCTGCAGGCTACCATTGGGAAGCATGTCAAATTCGTAAGGACCATGTTCATATCTTTGAATCGTATGGCTTTAAAACTGGCCCGATATATAATTCCAGAGATTTAACCATAGTACATGTGAAGTGTTATGAATGTAAATACATGACCCATATTAATACATTGAGACGACTTTATATTGTGCGCTACACATATATTTTACAGATGCATCCAGCAAAGAGCTTAGTTTCACTCAAGCCATCTTTTAATTTAAGACAGACGTAAAAGTAATCTAGCAGCATGCCAACGCAAACATTAGAATATGTCGAGTGGAGTAAAATTCGACTTCCTCTGATAACATGCATATTGAAAACCTGAAATAATTTCCTTTTGTAACAAATTCATATTTTAAAAATTATCTCTGTAATGCATCTTACCTCTGATGTTATCCACATGCCTCGATATCTGAATTTCTGGTCGAGGCTAAAAATAAACTAATGCATAAAGAAATAGTACGAACCTGCAAGGCAGCGAGAGAACCTACGTTTTACTGATGACACGGTTTTTGTCGATGAAAATGAAACCGCAGTTACCAGAAATTATGTATATATTTCCAACAGAAAGTCAACAGAAATGACTTAATCTGAATAGCAGAAAATCTGTAGTGAATTATTACAAAGGTAATTAATGTACTCAATTGCTACATCGAAGTGAATGGAACCAATCTAACCCAAGACAATGCATGCAAGAATTTATGCACTTTAATATTAGAAGCAATGTTTATTTAGAAAGTTAAATGTAGAACAGCCAAACATTGGATTCTATGCAACTAATCTTTGAAACTTTCATTCATTCATTCATTCATTCAGTAGCATGTCCTTTGCAGAACCTCGCTCCCATAACAACCTTCCGGAAAACCTCTCGATCATAAGCAAGATGTCCCGCGTCTAATACACCCATCTGGAGATCATCCGCCACATCCTGCACCCATCTTCTCTTTGGCCTTCCTCTTCCTCTCTTCCCAGGCATATACCCTTACATTATTGTACTCTCCAAACTTTCATGACGTTTCAAGTGACCAAAATATTTCAATTTTCTTTGTTTTATCGTCTTTAATAGCCAACCTTCTTCAATATTCAACTCTTGAAGTATGGATGCATTTGTTCTTTTCTTTACCCAAGATATTCTTAGAACTCGTCTATAACATTTATATTCAAAGGCGTTTATGCGCTGTTCAGCTTGTTTAGTAAGTGTCCATGTCTCACAGGCGTATGTTGCAATGGGAAAAATGCATGCTCTTAAAAATCTAATTTTTGTAGTTCTGTCTGTCCCACTCCATAATTTGTTCAGCTGTTTTAGTCTTTGAAGAGCTATTGATAGTCGCCGTTTAATTTCTTTCATTGTCTCACCGTTGTTGGTAATCAATGACCCAAGATATTCAAAATTTTCCACCACCTCCAATTTTCCCCCATTAATGTATATTTCTTTCTCCATAGTAGTTTTATCTGTATGCATTATCTTTGGTTTTGCTATGTTAAGATATAAGTTGTGATTTTCACTATTCAATTGGGTTGAGGCTATTAGGTTTTCTATGCCATTCTGTGTTGTGGATAGTAATACTGTATCATCAGCATATCGAATCTCCGGTATGTCATGACCGCCGATATTTAGGGCATCATATAGCTCCCTGTTTATATCATCTCTTACATTTCTCATTATATTTTCGGCGTACAGGTTAAACAAACAGGGTGACAGCACGCAGCCCTGACGGACTCTTTGCTTGATGTCAAACCAATCTGATGCCTCGCCATCTATTCTAACTGCTGCTTGTTGGTCTAGATAGAGCATTTTTATGAGTTGTACTACATGTGATGGAAAGCCCATATTCCTCATGATTTCCCAACGTTTCTGATGTTGTACACAGTCAAATGCCTTTGAATAATCCACAAAACATGAGAATATGTTTACATTAAATTCTCTGCACTTCTCTATTATTGAACGCATGTTGAATATGTGATCTCTTGTTCCTCTTCCTTGTCTAAATCCAGCTTGAACCACGTTAATCTCTTCTTCCATTTTCTTGCGAAGTCTTCCCATTATGACTTTTAGTAGAATTTTACTTGCATGACTGATCAGGGCAACAGTTCTATAGTTGGTGCATAATTTCAGGTTGCCCTTTTTTGGTAGTGGAATGAAGATAGTTCTATAGAATGAGACAGCGAGGTGTGACGAGGGGATCTGGCCGACGCTCGACGCTCAGAGGAAAGGCGAGACAGACTTATAATCAGATTGCTACTGGAACTATTAGTGTTGGAACTCTTCGCTTGCTTCTGAGGATGGGGATGGAGCGCTTATGGGAATGTCCCGAATGCTGTGATGTCGGTTCCTAAATCAATCAACCAATCAATCTTTGTACATAATGCATGATATATGTGTATGCTTTCTTCTCCTCCCGCTTTAATTAGTTCAGCTGGTATCTCATCACATTCAGGTGATTTACCATTCTTCAGGTTCTGTATAGCCCAAGCAATTTCATCTAATGAGGGTTCAGGTTCTGTCTCTGCTGTCATTGGCTCATGTATCTCATTCATATCCTCACTGTCACTCATATCATACATTCCACTGCAGTACTCCTGCCATCTTTCTAGAATTTGTCTAGATTCTGTTAAGGTATTTCCCATCTTGTCACAGATAACATTCAATTGAGGTTGAATATTTCTTGTCAATAACTTCATTTCTTTGAACATTTCATAATCTCTTCCAGTCTTATGATATTGCTCTATTCTGGTACAGCAATCTTGTATATATTGATTTTTGACCTTTCTTGTGTTCTTTCTTATTTCTCGAGTTAAAGATTTATACTTCATCATACTGTTATTGGATTCACCTCCTTTCTGTTTCAGTTCTCTTCGTTGTTGTATTAATTCTAACGTGTCTGATGTAATCCTGGGCTTAAGTTGCTTTTTCTTGGTCGGAATGAATTAGATCTTTGGCTGCAGTTATCAACATATCTTTAGCTTGTACTGCCAGTTCATCATGTGTCATTTCTTCTTGTACAGACATCAAGACCCCAAAGCAATTCCTAACTTCTACAGTGTATGCATCCGGTATTTTTGTGAGATAAGCTTTTTGAGTTTTAATTTCAGATCTGCTTCTAATAACTGATGATCTGTATCACAATCTGCACTACGTAGGGTTTTTGCAGATGTTATGCTTGATTTCCATCTTCTTTGTATTTAAATATAATCTATCTGATTTTTGGTAATACTGTCTGGAGACTTCCATGTGAAGAGTCTTCTTGGATGTTGTTTAAAAAGCGTGTTAGCTATTGTTAACTCATTTTCTGTGCAAAATTCAATTAATTTGTCACCTGCATCATTTCTATTTCCTAATCCAAATTTTCCTAAAACGTATCTCTCATTTTCAGCTCTTCCTGCACCTACTTTTGCATTAAAATCTCCCATTATTATTGTTATATCATTATGACCAATCTTGTTTAATGTGTCTTGTATTGTGTTGTAAAAATCTTCAATTTCGTCCTCCTCTGCTGTTGAAGTAAGTGCATATATATGTATGAGAGTTGTGTTTTTTGGACGGCCTTTGAGTCTGATAGTGAGGGTTCTATCACTAACTGGATTATATCCCATTAAAGATTTTGCAGTTATCTTATCTAAACAAAATGCCACTCCACTCTGGCCTCCGACGTCTCTACCAGAATAAATGAAAATACTTCCATTTTTAGTTGTAAAATGTCCCTTGCCGCTCCAGCGATGTTCACTAATTCCTAAAATGTGAATGTTTAACCTCTCAATCTCATCACACACTACTTTAAGCTTTCCCTAATACAGACTTCTCACATTCCACGTTGCTATTCTCACTCTCGTTTCTTAGTCTGACACAGGGGATTTCCTTGGTAACACAGTCAGGATTAACTCCGTCATCACGATTACTAGTACTGGTCCCTGTGTCATACTCTTCCCCAGTGTTATCTGATCTGCCTGGCCTGGAGGTCTCGCCACCAGATCTCTTTCTTATTTTGTTTTCTTTCATGGTTGTTATGGTTTCTTGGCAAGTTTTGCAGAAGGTAGTTTGCCATTGCTTTCCTTCTGGGCAGTGACTACTAGTCGGTGGCTATAGCCATTGTCTCTACTGATGAGATCATCTGCCTCTCGCCGCAGAGTGCAAGACCATAACCAACAACAATCTGTCGGCTGCTCTCACACTCCATCCACCACCTGCTTCCATGGCTTCACGTAACCCTGATCTAGGTGCTAAACGGGTACTCCACCTTGCCCAAGGGTGTCCTGTAGACTAACGGAGGAAAGGAGGCCACTTAATCTCCTTTGATAGGGGATACCCATATCCCGCTAAACGGTTTGAAACTTTAGGAAAGGAAAATCATTTTAAAGATTTATATGGAGCCGATCTAAGAAAGCGAATCATGGACAACTAGTAGACCAGAGAAGAATTATGTCGAGTCTGCGGGGATGTGGTTTTATAGAAACATGGTGATAAAACCGTGGTCGCATAGAAAGAGCAGTAAAGTTATCTTGAAGGGATTAACTCATACAGAGAATGGGTTACATGCACCTGGAGAAGACTTCTACATTCTTTGGGCATGAGAAGGGGAAAGCTGTGGTATGTCATCACAATGGGATGAATTGAGCTGAGGAGAAATAGGCGTAGAAGTCAATGAAGATGATGCTGGACAGTGTGACATCATACATGGAGCTACATCGATATCAGCAATAATGGACAGCACAAGAGACAAAACGATGTGGATCGATATGATCACCAACGCCACACGGCAAAGACATGAGAAGAATTACAATTTAATACAGTGTTATAGTTATAGTATACCATCCTGTGTAGTCTGAAGTTAAGCTGTTATTTTTAAATTCCAAAATCAAAGTGGCTTCCCAGTTTATAGCTGTCTTGTTTGTCCATCAAGAAAGATGATGGCCATTCATTTCATCCCGTGGGGGTTAAAAGTATGGAGCCGTGAGTTCTAAGATGACTGATCAGGCCTATTTTGGCTCGAAATATTCGAAATGTTATAGCTGTAAAGAACTGAACGGCGTCTCTTTTTTGTATGCTGTTTCCCCGCTGTCCGATGGCCTCCAATTTATATTCGTTAATCAGACGCTGCCAGCTTCGTGGCTTAGAGGTTATGACTTTTCTCAGTAATCTCGTATACTCTCGTCGGTAACGTGATGACGGTGAGAATCAGCAGTGGTTCGAATCGCATCGGTAACTTACGGGGTATGTGAGCCGGCCTGCTCAGAAAGCAATGGAAACTACTGAGCGTAATCTTGCCAAGAAATCAACATATAGCCGAAAGATGCTGGTGTTGACAGCGATGTCCTGTAAACGATATGCAAAAAAAAAAAAAAAATCAGACGCTACAATATACTGGAAGTGTATATTTACATCTATATTCTTATTTAACAAGTAAAGTACCAATGTATTTACATCTCTTGTTCACCTACCAATATTTATAAACATGATCACAACTAAATTGTATTTTGTTGTTTTTCAATATAGCATGCAGTCAGACATATTTTGGAGTTGACTGCTTACAGAAATGCAGCACTAACTGTAAAGACCAACTATGTCAGCCAACTAACGGAACCTGCTTCTCTTGTGTACGAGGAAAACAGGGCCCAATGTGTGACAATGGTACGCTGTATAATGTATCTGATATATATGTTATAGGTGTAATGGTTACTCAAACCCTTTATAGAAAATAGCATTATTCTATGTCTTGTATTGTATACATTAAAAAATAGATCCACTTCTTCTTCTTCTTCTTCTTCTTCTTCTTCTTCTTCTTCTTCTTCTTCTTCTTCTTCTTCTTCTTCATCTTCATCTTCTTCTTCTTCTTCTTCTTCTTCTTCTTCTTCTTCTTCTTCTTCTTCTTAGTAGTATAGTAATATGGGGACTCAGGCCACATACTTTTTTAAAAAATATATATTTTTTTCTCTTAACCTCAGTACCCTTCGGTTATTGAAAATAAATATATTTTTAAAAAAGTATATTGCCTGAATTCCCATATTACTATACTACTATAACATTATATTGTTATCAATAATTCACATATATAAAAATTATTCGGTTATTGAAAAAACAAAATATTTTTTAAAAAGTATATTGCCTGAACTCCTATATTCATACACTACTATAACATTATATTATTATCAATAATTAACATATATAAAAATTAATCACATTTAAAATGAGTAAATCTTGCAATATTTGTTTTATCAATAAACCTCTTCATTTCTTTGCTAAAGAAAAAACATGTCCCGATAACCACAGAGGAAGATGTAAAGAATGTGATAAAACTAGAAAACAAAATCACTATATAAATAACAAAGAAAAATATAAACAAGCTTATGATAAATTTATAATTAGAAATCCTGATTATCAGAAAAAATATTATAAAAGAAAAATAAGTATATTAAAAATGTTCTCTTAAAAAATGACAAGTAAAAAAGTAGTAAAAAAATATATTATTGATAATATTCAAGATAATGATATATACAAATATTTTAATCGTATTTTTAATATTGTAAGAGATAAAGTTGAAGAATCTGATAAACCTATTAAATTAAAATTTGTGATAACATTAAAATTTAACACTCCATCAGTTTATAAAACAGAATACTACAAAGGTCCGTACAATATAAGATCAATGGATGAGTTTCATGACGTTTATGATTATGTTACAAACAATTTTACAGAATGGGTATGTGATATTGAACATGGGGGAAGTGGTTATGTATTTAATCAAATAATCAAAACAAAAATATTAATTTATTAAATTTAAAAAATGTATATTAACAAAATAATAAAAAATATAATATAATATAATAATATGAAATAATAATAGGGAATTGCATTAAACTTACCAATCAAATCGGAAATTCCCGAAATGATTTTGGTAACGACGAATTTAAAATACAGCAAATAAAAAAAGATGTGGACCATAGTTTCACTAAAGTGCACAACACGAAATCATTCGTCTTTTGCACTTTTAGTTGTTAGTCAGGCCGAAATGAATAAACAGACCAAGTGAACACACCGTCACACTTCAACGCACACTCTAAAATAATTTCTTTTGTGTTGGAAAAAAACCATAATCAATTCAATTCCCATAAAACGTCTTTACAAAAGAAACTGGTTTATGAGGAATGACGTTTTTTATCACGCGACATATGAGAAAGAAATGTCTTCAATGGTTCTAAAACTTTTATATTAAAAAGACCCAAATTTTAAAATTGTTATAAAACGTTATTTACCGTCAGAAATGATTCAAAATAGTCTCAAATTAAAATATATAAATCAGTGATTCTCTAAATTTTTCACATTTAAAATGGAAATAGATGATGTCGACGGCGATGACAATTCTATAAAAAGAAATAATCATTTTCTTTTTCCAGGTGATATTAGAGGTTTAATTATTGGAGATTCCGGTTGTGGAAAAACTAGACTGCTTATGAATATGATCTTAAAAGATTGGTTAGATTTTGACAAGTTATACGTTTTTGGAAAATGTCTTCATCAACCTGCATATAAACTTATGAAAAAAGGTTTTGATGAAAAGCTGCCTAAAGATATAATATTTAATCTTATGCATCATGTAAAAGAAATTAATAAACATAATATAAGCTCGAGCCTTGTAATAGAAGAATGTAAAAAACCAATACTGTGTAAACTTCCTGTATTTTGTCAATATTTTGAAAATTCAGATGATTTTTCAGATCCTAATGATCTTAAAACAACAGATAAAAATCTAATAATTTTTGATGATCTTGTTAAAGATAAAAAGCAAGACAAGTGTGAAGATTATTATGTGCGGGGAAGACATAACAATATAAATTGTTTTTATTTAACACAAAATTATATTGAAGTACCGAAACATTTTATAAGACAAAATACTAACTTCCTTAGTGTTTTTAAACAAGATGATAGAAATGTAATAAACCTATATCGGGATCATGCTAGCAGAGATATGTCACTTGAGGAATTCAAAGAATTTTGTGATAAATGTTGGCAAGAACCATATGACTTTCTTGTTATTGATAAAACTAGTAAAATCTATGATGGAAAATATAGATATAAATTATATAATTTTTATTATCCTAAAAAATTAAACTATAATATAGATATAAATTATATAATTTTTATTTTCCCTCTTAAAATGGATGTTTGAACAAAGTTCAAACGTTATCACTATTTTAAAAGAAATCGCCAAAAACACAAGACATAAATTCTCTATGCAGTTTATTGTCTCCGGTAATAAAACAGTATTTAATACTTCATTCAATCCTCCACTACAACTAGATAACGATAAACATTATGAAATTGCTCTAGTGAACTTAGAAACTTATTATTCCTTTCCGAATATTACCAAAGAAAATAATATTTTTGAGTATTCTAATGATAATGGAAAAACATGGAAATCAATCATTATACCAGAAGGGGCTTATGAAATCAAGCAGTTAAATAAAAAAATACAAAGCATGATAGATGGAGATTTTATAACATTAGAACCAAATAACCAAACTCTGAAAATCCATCATGACAATTAAATCAAATTATAGAGTCAGATTTAGTAAAGAGAAGAACTCATTGGTTGATCTATTAGGATTTGAAAATAAAAGATATGATACGGGAATTCATGAATCAGAACATATTGTTAATATTCTCAGTATCAATAGCATTTTAATTCATTTAAGCATTATAAATGGAAGTTATATTAATGGTTCACTAATTCCAATTATCTATTCTTTTTTCCCAAATGTATCTCCAGGAAGAAAAATTGTCGAAACACCCCATAATCTTGTTTTTTTCTCTGTAACAATGAAATCTATAAACACTATGAAAATAACAATTACAGATCAAAATAACCAGATTTTAAATTTAAGAGGTGAAACTGTCACTATAAGATTACATTTAAGAGAGATATAATATTTAATCTTTAAAAATGGCTTATCAAGAAGTAAAATTAAATATTACTGACAATCAAAAAGATAAAATACAAGAAGCTCTGAAACATAAAACACCGGTTACTATTAGAATTACAGAAATAGGTAATGATGTGTTAGCATTAACAAAAAGACAAATAAATAAATTAGATAAAGCATTGTCTCAAAATAAAGGTGCTGATATTACTTTAAGTAAAAAACAAATTAAATATAACATGAAAATACAAGGAGGTTTTCTTCCTGCACTGGCTGCTATGGTATTACCGTTATTAAGAACTGCTGTTCCTGCTATAGCAAAATCTTTAGGAATTGGTGCTCTTACTGGTTTAGCTTCCAGTGGAGTTCAAAAACTGATGGGAAATGGTTTATATTTAAAAGGAGGAGGTTGTGTTTGTCAAATTGAATCTGATGGAAAAAAGTATTATGTATCACCAATTCAAGGCAGTGGATTAGAATCATACGGAAATGGTTTATATTTAGCAAGAGAAGGAAATATTTATGATGGTAGTGGATTTCTAGGTGATTTGGTTAAAAATATACCATTCCTTAATGTTTTATTTTAATTTATTAAAAATGGAGAAAAGAATTTACCCACCAATTCCAACAGCTCCTCCAGAAAATTTGATAGAAGCTAACAGTTATAGAATACAAAAAATATTAGATATACAAAACAGTTTTGAAAAAAATAAAGAAGACAGAAGAAAAACATTAAAAAAATATACTAAAGTATTATCTGCTACAAATGCTACTGATACAATTTTAACCACTGCTTCAATAGGTCTTGGTGTTACAGGAGTTACATTATTAACAACAATTGTTGCTGCACCAATAGTTTTAGGAATGGAAATTGCTGCATTAGGATTAGGAACAGGAAGTATTATAATAAAATATATACATAAAAAATTACAACAGAAATCTGATAAACACAGACAGATTTTAATTTTATCAGAATCAAAACTTAATACAATTCATAATCATATTTCCAAATCACTTGAAGATGGAAGAATATCTGAAGAAGAATTTAAATTAATTTTAGAAGAAGAAACTAAATTTAGAGATATGAAAGAAGCAATAAAACACCATGATCGCATAACTACCGCGAAAAATCTTGAGAATCATACAAATGAAATACAGGATTTAATAAATAAATTAAAAACTTTTTTAGAAGAATCAAAAAATCGAATTAAGTATAAAAATAAAAATTAAAATTAATATTTAAAAATGTCCTTTTAAATATTACAGATCGTGTAAAAAGAGATCAACTTGTCAACGAGTATTTAAAAACAAAAAGAAATGTTCAGTTAAATAATTTGAGTGAAAGACTTGGAGATATTGAAATGAAAAGAGAGTTTACTAAAGTATTTTCTCCTATCACTGAAAGTCAACAAAAAGCAGCTGAAGATATTACGCAAGCGACTCAAAAAGCAATATCAGAAATACCTAAACAGTTAGCTTTAGAATTACCAAATAAAGGACAAATTGCCATAGAACAACCTCCGCAGAATTTCTCTAGTTATGGAAAAATAGCTGTAGAATATTTACAAAAAATATATGAAGATAAAGAAAATGCAGATACAAAATATGGTATTAGTTCTACGGATAATAAATTTTATATCGGTAGTAAAGAAGTAAAAATTGATGGTAATGATAATTATTTTAAATGAAAATAGATATACAGGAACTCCAGGTTTATGGGAATTACTAACTCGTAATGTTCCAAAAAATTATTCAGAAGAGGATAAAAGAAAGTATGCAAATATATTATATGCTACTAACGCCATGTATGTAGATTATGATCCTAATAAAAGACCATCTTCTAGTACTGGAACAAAATGGAAAAATATAATAAGTGACATATGGAAAACTAGACCGTTATCTATTAAGGAAATTACTTCTGTTTCTACAGATCCAAATAACCCAAATGAATTAGTAAAAAAATTTAACTCATTATTATTAAGTAAAGATGAAGGAAATACTGAAGTAAATGATGAAATGAAGGAAATAGCAAATAAACTTTATAATCAAAAAATAATAACTTTAACTGAATACCAAAAAATGATGGAGCAAACCGGTTAGAAATTAAATTAAATATTTAAAAATGCCTTCAAAAATAAGAAAAAGTAATAGGAAAAAATATTTTAAAGGAGAAGGATATTTTGATAGTTTGTTATCTACTATTACTTCGAAAGTTGTACAAGATGCAGCAAAGGAAGTAGTTGTAAATGTTGGTAAAAAAGCCGCAACAGAATTAGGTAATAAAGCTAGTGAAAAGGTTATCAATAAAATCTTTCCATCCCAACAACCTGAAACAACAACTAAATTAACTCCTGAATCAAAAATGTTATTAAATAATATATTAGCAAGAGGAAGTGGAATTAGAAGAATTTAATTATACAATAAAAATATATAATGAAATAGATAAAAAAAATTAATCTTTTAATTTCAAAATACGAAATTAAATTGTTTAAATATAATGTAATACACATAATTACTATCTTATTTATCTTAATTCTTTTATTTTGTTATTTAATTTATTTAATAATCTATTAGCTGCTTTTTCTTTATATTTCAATTTAGTTGAATCAACTATTTCATTATATTTTTTATTTCATTATTTAAATTTATCGTCACCAATTAGTGTTTGATATTCATTAATTAAATATTGTTGTTCTTCAATTTCTTCTTCATATTCAATCATTTGCTAACCAGCTAATTTTATCATTTCTTCATTGATAATATTTTTTACAGCATATTGTTTTAATAAATGATCTTTTGTTATATAATTTTGTTTATCAGTTCTTTAATTTCCTCTTTAATTACATAATCTTTTTATATAAAATAAAATAATTTAGTAGTCGACTATCGACCACTATTTTGCCTGATTTAACAATTCAAAAATTTCACTGTAATTTTTAATAATTTCCCTATATGTTAAATTACAAAATAAAATTTGCTCATACTGTTTACAAACATTATAAAAACGTATATAATCTTTCAAAGTTGTTGATCTTCTATTAAACTCTATTTTAGCATAAGTAAGAAACTCTTTTTCTGTTTAAAATTTTGATTTAAGAATAGTAAAATAAGAACCAACAATAAAATAAAATCTTTTATTTCTTTTCTTATTAATATCTAAATAAACTAAAATGTTTTTACAGGCAAAAACAATAAGTTCCTTTTCATTAATATCAATACATTTAATATCATTATAATTAATATCAATATTTTTAATTTCCTTTTCAAGTTTGTTTCTTTCATCATATAATTCTTCATTACTAATATAATTAATAGTTTCAAATAGTCTTTTTTCTAAATCAGCCGGAATCTTTTTCATTACATTAATTACCACTTCTTTCTTATTTTCTTCATCATTCATATTCATATCAATATTTAATTTTATTTTATTATTTTTCTCAAATTGTTTTACTGTTTTCTTAAAATCACTTAACTTATCTTCGTGTATAAAATATTTAATTTCATTCAACAGCTGAGAAATTACTTCTTCCATTTTTATAATAATAAATAATATCTTTTTAACCCATTCCCAATGCTACTTTAGCTTTAATAATATTACCAACAATTCCTTTATCTATTCTTTCTCTGATACTAGGTTTTAAGATATTCAGATCTTGTAACATCTTTTTATCACAAACTTCATTTCTAGTTTTCTTATCTTCATTTTGTAAGTAACAAATATCATGATGCATGGCAGCTTCATCTACTCTATTAATTGGTTTACTCCACGGTTGAGGTGTAAAATCTGGAAGATTTCCATAAGGATTTTTAAATCTTTTCTTTAAATTAGTTCCAGGTCCTGTAAAATTATGTCCTGGTAAATGAAGTTCAATTGGAAGTTTATTTATTAGACTATATAGTTACCACCAGTCAATTCTGAAGCTTTAATGAATTTATTTTTTACAGTTCCACATACAACACATTTTCCTTTTAACATATCTCTATTATTTTTATTTTTAGTTTGTATCAAATCTAAAGTATCTGTTTTCTTTCTACATTTTACACAATAAAGATTTGTAGACATTTTTAGATGTACCTATTTTATATATTTAAAAATGTCTATACAAGTAGGAAATATAACTTTACCTAATGAACCTCTCTCTAATTTTCAATTAATTGATGCTGTTAAGAAGTTAAAAATTCCTAATTTCAGAGGAGTTGTTATAAGAACTGAATTACCAAAAAAACCAAGAAAGAAATAATGTGGAATAATGAATTTAGATGACGATCTAACAGATGAAACAAAAGGAACACATTGGGTTGCTTGGTATAAAAATAATAATGATAAGATATATTTTGATAGTTTTGGAATTCAACCTCCATTAGAATTGATCGATTATCTTAGAGAAAAACCAGGGGATATAGAATATTCTACTGATCAAATACAACCTTTTAATACAGTAATTTGTGGGCATTTATGTGTAATTTTTCTATTAGAAAATTGCCCGTAGATAAATTTGGATTAATGGATGATAATTCAATAACCAATATACAACCTCTTAGAAATTATGCTATAAATTTAGATGATTTAGAAAATGTTGAAGGATTTGATGAGGAAGGTAAGAAGAACAGTACGTATGGTTTCAAACTAGCAGACAAAGGAGTATATATTAGAAATGAAATAGAAGTTATGCCTCATGATGGAATTGAAAATAAACCTTTAACTTTTGTATTTAAAGACGACAAGTGGTTTCCTTTACCTCTAAAATATGAATGGGATATAGACATTCAATTAACACCTTCTACATTTTCAAGAGATCAAAGACAAATGAAAATAATTAATTCTGGAAAAATAATAGGAAGTTTAGTTTTGCTACCTCCAAATGAATCAAGAGATTACGCAGCTTTAAGTTTGTTGAACAAAACAGATTATTGCATTTCTGTAACGACAAATAAAAGCGCTCATCTTGAATTTCGTGCTGAACATAGCTACTATTGATAAGATTATTGACGATCTTCCTGTTGGTTCTACAATTATAGTCGAAGGAAATATTCGAAGTGTGAGTGAGGAAAAGGAAATATTAACAGGATTATTAATATCTGCATCTAAAACAGGGGGTTTTAAATTTGTAATCATGAAAGAGGACACAGCAAAATATACAATTAGATTTGTTACGTCTAGAATTAAATTAACCTAAGTAAAACAATTAATTTGCGTCTTTTAAAAATTCATCCTTTTTATTCTGTCTGTCGTATAAGATTAACAACTCAACCTGTTACAGATAATGAAATTGAATATTTATAATTATAAAATGCCCGTAGATAAATTTGGTTTGATGGGAGATGAACCATCTACAAATATAACCAATATACAACCTATAAAAAATTATGCTATAAATCTGGATGATTTAGAAAATGTGGAAGGATTTGATGAAGAAGGTATAAAAGATAAATTTTATTGTTTTAAGTTAAATGAAAAGGGAGTGTATAATAGAGCTGAAGTGTTATCTAATGGTTCTCCTTTAGATAGTATTGGATGGATAGAAAATAAACCATTAACATTTGTACATCATCCAACGTTGAAATGGATTCCTTTACCTAAAAAATATGATTGGGATATCGATATTCAATTAAAACCATTAAAAGTTTCTACTAAAGGAACTGATCACACCGTATTAAAAATATTTAATTCTGGAACAATGATTGGAAGTTTTACTCCTGTAACTTTGCAAGGACCTGTACTTTTGGTAAGAGAAAACAAACGGTATTATCTTAATTGTAAAGCCACTGTAGGAGGATTTCTTTATTTTAATACTGAATTTGAGGAAGATAAGAAAATTATTGATTAACCCCCATTAGGATCAACACTAATAATTGAAGGAAGAATAATTAGTGAAAGCCCCGCTCCACTCGAAATCTTACCAGGTTTACAAATACAATATACTCATCAACCACCAAGAGAAGGATTATTTCCAAGTCTTCCATTTGATTTTAGAATTGTTATAGAAAAAGGAGAAGGTCAAGAATATAGACTTAGGGAAATTACAGAAGGTGTACAAATAACAAAACCAAAAGATGAAGTTATTAAATATACTCCTATTAAAATTTATAAGTTTTATTATATTAGTCGGATACGATTAACGACTCAACCAGTTACTGATCAAGAAATATTATATTTATAAAATATTATATTTATAAGATATAAAATGTCTGAAGAAATTTTACAAATTGATGAAAACCTCGAAATTGATAAAAGTATAGAAAGATATGAATTTCATGAATACAGTCCTTGTTTCTGGAACAACAAATCTTAATAGTGGTGGAGAAATCAGAATAGTTATAGAAACACAAGATTTGTTCACACATCCTAGTGAAAGCTACTTAATTATTGAAGGAAGACTTTTAAAAACTGATGGTTCCAAATATGCTGATACAGATTTAATTACACTGTGTAATAATGGTTTAATGCATATGTTTCAAAATATAAAATATGAACTATCAGGACAAGAAATAGAAAGTATTAATCATCCCGGTCAAGCAACAACAATGTTGGGATTGTTAAATTATTCCGAGAATTTTATGGAAACCCATGGAACAAATATGTTGTGGTATGCAGATTCTGATACAGGAGTTAACCAGCAAGGATTTGAAAGACGACATCAATTACTTATTAAACAACCAAATCCAAAAGGAACTTTTAGTTTTAGAATTCCATTAAAACATATTTTCGGTTTTGCAGATGATTATAAGAAAATAATTTATGGATTTAAACATCAACTAACTTTAAACAGACAATCAGATGATGATGCTATATTTAAAGATGGTACAATAGCAGAGGGAAAAATTATTTAGATAAATTATCATGGTTTGTTCCTCATGTTGAACCAGTGTTAGAACAAAGGATTAAACTTCAAACGATGATGGAAAATAAGATTGCAATTAATGTTGGATATCGATTTAAACAGTGTGATTCTATTGCGGTTCCTCCAACTACAAGTTTCTCATGGAGATTATCTGTTAGAAGTTCTTCGGAAAGTCCAAGATGGATTATAGTATCTTTTCAAACAAATAAAAAGTTAAATCAAGATACAAATACATCAGTGTTTGATCATTGTGATATAAAAAATATTTATGTAACTTTAAATTCTAGAAGATATCCAGAAGTAGATTATAATAATTTATCTTTTCCTAAGCAACAATTCTCTAGAGCATATGGTGATGCAGCAGATTTTAAATCAAAATTTTATGGAATCGATTTAGATTATTATCCAATTATTAAACCTATCAGTTATAAAAATCTGTATCCATTATTCGTTTTTGATGTTAGTAAACAAAGTGAACGATTAAAATATAGTACAACAGACATTCAAGTAAAAGCTACTTTTAATAATAATGTTCCTGCAGAAACAGAAGCTTATGCGGTTGTTATCTCTGATAAAATATTAAAATTTCAATCAGATGGAAATAAAATGGCTGTTGTGATTAGTTAACTTTTAAAAATATATTTTTTATAAATTAAAATGAATTCAGAAGATATCTGGCAGATATGTTGGCGAAGCATTTATAATCCACACATTTTTGGTGCCGGGAAGAAATCTATTATATGGAGTAATTATTTAGCTGATGAATTACATAAACCAGTTGTTAAAAAATTTAAAAAAAGAAGAGTTATTGTAAGAGGAATAGATCAAATATGGGCAGCTGATTTAGTTGACATGTCTTCTTATTCTAAACAAAATAAAGGATATAAATTTATTCTTACTGTTATTGATGTTTTTAGTAAATATGGATGGATGATTCCATTGAAAAATAAAAGTGGAATAACTGTTGCTGAAGCATTTAAGAAGATATTTTCTAGAGATAATAGAAAACCAGAAAAACTTTGGGTTGATAAAGGAATGGAATTTTATAACAAAGATTTTAAAGATCTTTTAAAAGTTAATAATATTGAAATGTATTCTACAGAGAATGAAGAGAAAAGTTCTGTTGTAGAAAGATGGAATAGGACTATGAAAGAAAGAATGTATAAATATTTTACTGCTAATAGTGTAACAAAATATTATAACATATTGGATGAATTAGTTACTGATTATAATAACACATATCATAATTCTATAAAAATGACTCCTGTGGAAGCTAGTAAAAAATCTAATGAAAATATAGTAAGACAAAACTTATATGGGATAGATAATTATAAAGATGAAATAAAACCTAAGTTTAAAATAGGCGATAGAGTTAGAATAACAAAGAAGAAGAAGTTTTTTGAAAAAGGATACACACCAAAATGGACAACAGAAATATTTATTATTAGTGAGGTTTTATATAAAAATCCTGTTACTTATAAAATAGAAGATTTAGAGGGTGAAGAAATTATAGGTAGTTTTTATGAAAAAGAATTACAAAAAGCTATGTTTTAATTTTTTTCTTTAATAACTAAAATTAAAATAGAAAGATTTATCATTCTAGTAAATAATTAATTAAAATATTAGGAATAATTCCATTTAATTTATTAATATCAGAACAATTATTTTGTATACATAATCTAGTTATTTTTAATAATGAATTTGATAATAGAACCATTATTTTAAATCTAATATCATTAAAGGTTTTTTCTAGATCTTCAACTTTATCCAATGGTTGTAGATCATAAAATTTATCTTTAAAAAGTACATGACTAATCAGAATCTTTATATAATCATTAGCACATCTGAAACAAAATTGTTCTTCATCTATATTATTAAAAAATTCAAACAATCTGTCAGTACTAAAGTTAAACAAAACATGATAGGGGGTTTCTTTTCTACTATTTTGTAAATCAATATCAATATCTTTACATATATCTAATAATAATATAATTATATCAAAATTACATAATTCACATGCAAGATGTAAAGGAGTTTCTTTGTAAACATTTTGCAAATTGACATTAATATTTTTACAATTTAATAACAATTTAACTATTTTGATGTTATTATTTAAACAAGCATAATGTAGGGGACTCATTCCATATTTATTTTGTATATTAACATTAATATCTTTATGATTTAATAATAATTTAACTTTTTCAATATCATTATATTCACAAGCATCAATAAGATTTTGTCCGCTTGCCATTTTTTAAGAAAACATTTTTAATATACAATTTTTATTTATTATAAAGTTTATAAATATATTCTTACTGATATAGAATCCTAGTTAGTTAATTTAATAAACCATGTGGTAATGTTCTTATTCCATCAGAACAAATATATCTTTTATCATCAAAAGCTGATAATGATTTTTTATTTAATTCTTTTATAAACATTTCGTGTTTATCTGAATTTAATGTAAACATTTTATGATATCTTTCAATTCCTGAAAATAGACAATTTTTATAATCTTTAAATGTAATTTCTTTTTTAATAGTTGTCATACTGATTCCTTTTAATTTTTTCTTATCTTTTTCACCTAAAGATTTAAAACTATATGCTTTACTTCTTAAACAAACTATCTCAGTTATAATCTTTCCATTTAATTCATCTTTAAATTTTCCTATTACTTTTTTATTTTTATCTGAATATCGAAAGTGCTCTTTCGGATAATCACTAGTATCTAATTCATCTTGAATAACTTCTAATTCTTTATATAAATCATTAGTAAAAACATTTATAAATACAGAATCAGTATCAGAATATAATATTTCATTATCAGGAAAATGTTTATTGAAAGTGTTATAATAAAAGTCATACATTAATAATTTACTATAATCTAAAACACACATGCCTGTATAAATTGGTTTATTAAATTTTACTGTGGGTTTACTCATCTGTATTCCAATTAAATCTTTATTAAAATAAATAACATCCTTGAATGAAGGTTTAGAAAAATATTGTTTAGCTTCTTCTTCAGTTGTAACTAATTTTAAATCATTTCTTCCTCTTATATTTTCTAATGTTTTACCATAGAATGCATTGTTCATTAATTTCCATAAATCTTTTTCAATATCTGATGTTGCTTTAGTTCTTTGATTAGTATTAAAATCAATATAAGGTTTTAACCAATCTTCTTCTTTAAAAGAAATAGTTCTATGAACTTTAGTAACTTTCATTCCTTGAGATAAATAAAATTATAATACCTTATGGTGAATAACATATTTTTCTTTATCTTTTAAATTTAAAACTAATTTAGGAACTTCTCCTAATTTCTGAGAATTCACTCCGTTCTTGTCTCCTAATAAATTTAATTGATATCTGCTTAATTCTTCTTTTTTAATAACTAAACTTTCAGGAGCTAATGGATATTTATATGTTTTCAGTTGTGCTTCTTCAGTATATTCTACATAACATTCTATTATACAACCTCTTCCTTCTGGAATATTTTTATAATAGTCTGAATCTTTTTCCCATTTAAAATCACCTGTTGGACGTTTTTGAGACATTGACCAACCATATAAATTATTTGCATCTAAGTATAAAAGATAATTTAATCTCAGGAATTTACTAATATCTAATTTTTCCCCTTTTTCGTTTTGTTTCTTTAAGAGTTTTAATATTTCTTCTGATTCTTTATTATTAAGAATTTTATTTCCATCTCCATAATAATTTGGTGTTTGTTTATTAAATGCTTTAGCATATCTACTTCCTAAAACACCAGAAAATCCTCCTCTAATTCCTTTTTCAAACATAAGTAACATATCATAATCTGTTAATAATTCTAATTCTACACCAGTATATTTTAATCCACATTCCCAAGTTAATCCTGGTGCTGAAAAACAATAACATGGATCTATTTCATGATGTTTTAAAAAGAATTCTCTAAACTTTTCAACTGCATCTGCCAATATTAATACATCTGTTTGTAAATAAATATCATGATAATCTTGAAGTGTTTTACAATTAAATGTTTTCCAAATATTTTGAGCGTGTTCATATTCTTTTTGTGTAATTCCTTCTTGTCTTAAAGTTGAATAGAATTTTTCAATTGGAGGTAATTCAGTTTCTTTTAGTCTTTCTATAGAAACAATATATTCATATGGATAAACACCTTTGAATATTCTTTTACCATCCACAATATATTTTAATGCTTCACATTTTTTTTTTTAAATATTTTTTAAAACATTTAAAATCTTTATCTAATAATCCTTTTGAAACATTATCAAGAGAAGCAGATAAGAATCTATAACTATCTAAAAATCTAAGTTTTCTATAACAATTACCAAATTCAATTGCAATATAATCTTCTGAATTTGTAGGTAATACTGAAACTGTATTATATTTAGTTTCATATTTCTTTAGTTCTGTAATTATGAACTTAAAATCATATTTACTACCATTATGAAAAAATACTGGAATAATTTTAGAATCTTTTCCTTCTTTTGTATTACAAGATTGACAAGCAGCTCCTCTATAATTTCCATTAAAATGATTATGTTCTCTTACTTTTGTATCAACATCAAACTCTTTTTTACACATATAACAATTAGTAGCATTTTCAAAATCTATTTCTTCTTGATAAGTAAGTTTATGTTGTGATTTTTTATAATAATCTAATTTTTTATGTATAATAATTCCTTTACAATATCATTAACAAATCTTTCTTTTGCATCTAATCCTGTATAACTATAATAAGGACAAGAACATAAATCTGGATAATCAGATACTGCATATAAACCAAATGAACATACTTCTTGTTTGAATTTTTTCTCTGTATAAGATTCATATATTCTTCAACAAGTGAATCGGTTCAATTATCTCGGAACAGTCTTAACATCTGATGGCAGATGCCTTGAAGAGATTAGAACAAGAATCGCCATTGCGAAAGTAGCCTTTAGCAAGATGAAAAACATTCTGACCAATAAAATGATGTCAATTGAAACGAGAAAAAGAGCGTTGAGGGGATACATAGAGCCTGTTCTTTTGTATGGATGTGAAACTTGGACAATGTGCAGTCAAGCTGAAAAACATCTGATGGCTGCAGAAATGTGGTTTCTGAGGAAAATGCAAAGAATACCATGGACAGATAGAAAAACCAATGACCAAGTACTACAAGAGACAAATGAAAATCGTAGATTGATTAGAGAAATTAGACGTAGACAGTCAAAATTTTTTGGACATGTTATGAGAAGAAATGGACTGGAGAACTTAGTGACAGCTGGCAAGATCGAAGGGAACAGACCAAGAGGAAGACCGAGAGGAAAATACCTGGATGGCTTGGCCACATGGCATGGACGAGACAGGAACACTGAGCTGATCCACGACTCTGGTGATCTAGTGAAATGGCGAATCATGACCGCCCACGCTTTCCGGCATGGCACAAGATTGATTGATTGATAAGATTCATTAGGATTTGCTTGACAAGAAGACATTGGGATATTTAATGATTCAAAATCTGCATAGAAAGCAATAGGTAATTTAGATGTAAAATGATGATTTTGAAATTTTAAAATATTATTTTCTTCAGTGGGAAGAATAGGTTTTGCTAATGGTTGATTTCCACAATCTTTTTGATGGTTTTTTAATGCTTGAGAAGAGGAATAAGATTGAAAACATCTACTACATAAATATTTTTTATGATGGTCAATAGATAAAATTGCTTCAAGATTTTTAATTAAACAATAATGTGTGTTTCCTTCATTTTCAATATATAATAAATCAATAATATGTTCTCTATCTGAATATTTTGTAACATATAATGGATATAGGGATTTTAAATTCTTTTGATCATGAAGAGCAAAAACATTTATACTTACATTATTATTATTATTTTCAAACTTTGGAATATCTTTTATTTTAACAGGATATTCAATTCCTTTCATATTAATTTTATCTCCATATTCTTTGTAATGTAATACCCTTTCTGGATGAGATTTAATTTTTATGACAGCAGCTATAATACACCATAGAAAACATTTATCATCTTTGTTTTGTATATTTAGAATGTTATTATTTTTAAAATCAAGTTTAAAATAAGATGATCCTGTTAATGGTTTTACTTTTGCTATGGTTAATTCTTTTAGATTAATATGATCAAAAATATATCCGCTTCCTTTTTGTTGAAAACTATCTACCCAATCAATAAATTTGTGTTCTATTCTCTTAAATTTTTCATCAAATTGATTCATTGCATTTAAATTAAAATAACCCGAATTAACATATACTGTTATATTATTATATTTTATTGGATGAGTGAAAATACAATCAATAGTGAACTTAAATTTAATTGAAGTATACTTGTCAAGAATTCTTTCTACATGAGAATATATTTTATCAAAATATGTATTTATATTTGTTCCCCTTTTTGGAATTGTATAAGTTATTAAAACATTCTTGAATTTCTTTTTTGATTTAGAAATTGTGTTTCTCAATTCATTCTTTTTGTGTGTTTTTGATTTTTCATGTTGTGTTAGTTCGTTTATAGTATTAAATGATTATTACAAATTTGACAATATAATTTTGCAAATTTACTTGTCATTTTTTAAGAGAACTTTTTTAATATATTTTTTTTCTTCATAATATTTTTTCTGATAATCGGGATTTCTAATTATAAATTTATCATAAGCTTGTTTATATTTTTCTTTGTTATTTATATAGTGATTTTGTTTTCTAGTTTTATCACATTCTTTACATCTTCCTCTGTGGTTATCGGGACATGTTTTTTGTTTAGCAAAGAAATGAAGAGGTTTATTGATAAAACAAATATTGCAAGATTTACTCATTTTAAATGTGATTAATTTTTATATATGTTAATTATTGATAATAATATAATGTTATAGTAGTGTATGAATATAGGAGTTCAGGCAATATACTTTTTAAAAAATATTTTGTTTTTTCAATAACCGAATAATTTTTATATATGTGAATTATTGATAACAATATAATGTTATAGTAGTATAGTAATATGGGAATTCAGGCAATATACTTTTTTAAAAATATATTTATTTTCAATAACCGAAGGGTACTGAGGTTAAGAGAAAAAAAAATATATATTTTAAAAAAGTATGTGGCCTGAGTCCCCATATTACTATACTCTTCTTCTTCTTCTTCTTCTTCTTCTTCTTCTTCTTCTTCTTCTTCTTCTTCTTCTCCTTCTTCTTCTTCTTCTTCTTCTTCTTCTTCTTCTTCTTCTTCTTCTTCAGGGCCATTTATGGCCCAGATATCAGGGATCATGACTCCCCAATCCTCTCTATGGTTTGACATTTTGGTGATGTTTGTATTGCTTATATTAATATGTGTTGTCCAGCTGTTTAAATCTTTCACGTAATCAACGTCTGTCTTCCTTTATGTCTCGCACTGCAATCCACAGATATTTCTTTAATCCACATTTGATGTTGTTATACATACAAAATTGTATCTGTCTTTTCCGTAATATCGTAATAAGATTCTAAACAATAAAAAATACATTCCTTGAATAGAAGCTAACTATTCCATATTGTTATTAGGTTAATTGCTAATAAAAATTCGTGTATTAATTTGTCAATTGATATTTGGTTGAATATAATAAAGGCGAGTCAACATCGTTTAGCAAAAGTCTGGGTGCTTCATGTATATTTGTGCACAGAGTGTCTTTAAGGGCCCTACGGGCCCAAAACTAAAAAAAAAACAACATCAATCGATCGGTCTAGCAGTCCACCGAACACTAAACCGGAAAATGATTGCTGGACCGATGCAAATGAGGCTCGAAGGGATTCTTCTTTGTTGCGGTGAATTAAAATTGAAATACCGACCTATGTATTACAAACTGCTTTTTTAAAACAAAAGAGCTGCATAAGGTCACATGGAAACATCCAAAATCCGGCCATTGGCATCAGCTGGACTTCATTGTCACACGGGGACAACATCTGAACCATAAATCATTAACTCGAAGTTACCACAGTGCTGACTGTGATACAGATCATTCTTTTGTTGTTGCAAGGGTTAGACTGAGACCAAAGAGAATCTACACAGCTAAACACAAATCTAGCCCCAGGATTAATATTATTAACACTCACGTCCTGAAAAGCGATTTGAATTTCAACAGCAACTTGAAGACGCTTTCACTGATACATCACAAAATTGTATAGTAAACTAGCTGACCCGGCCCGGCTTCGCCCAGACCCTGGTGGGGAGCATCTCATTTAATTCATATAAGTAGTCATATAAGCTCCCGTTCCCGTTCCCGACTGTCTATCTCTCTGTCTGTCTGTCTGTCTATATGTCTGTCTGTCTGTCTGACCCGGCCCGGCTTCGCCTAGACCCTGATGGGGAGCATCTCATTTAATTCATATAAGTAGTCATATAAGTTCCCGTTCCCGACTATCTGTCTGTCTGTCTGTCTGTCTGTCTGTCTGTCTGACCCGCCCCGGCTTCGCCCAGCCCCTGGTGGGGAGCATCTCATTTAATTCATATAAGTAGTCATATAAGCTCCCGTTCCCGTTCCCGACTATCTACTGTCTGTCTGTCTATTATTAGAAAGAGCACTTGAAAGATCTTTACATCTTCCCCCAACAATTAACTTGGGTAGATGGAACGTCTTATTTATTTCATATTCGGCCCCTGCTCCCGTTCCCAAAAAAGACGACCCGGCCCGGCTTCGCCCAACTACTGGTGGGAAGCATATAATTTAATTCATATTCGGCGGAGGGAGGAGGAGGAGGGAGGAGGAGATAGGAGGAGGAGGGAGGAGTAGGAGGGAGGAGGGATTAGGAGGAGGAGGGAGGAGGGACAGGGAGGAGGAGGGAGGAGGAGGGAGGAGGACGTAGGAGGAGGGAGGAGGAGGAAGAGGGAGGAGGAGGGAGGAGGAGGGAGGAGGAGGAGAGAGGAGGAAAAGGGAGGAGGAGGGAGAAGGAGAAAAGATGAGGAGGTAGGAGGAGGAGGAAGAGCGAGGAGGAGGGAGGAGGAGGTGGGAGGAGGAGGGAGAATGATGGAGGAGGAAGAGGGAGAAGGAGGGAGAAGAAGGAGGAGGAAGAGGGAGGAGGAGGAAGGAGGAGGGAGGAGGAGGAGGGAGGAGGAAAGAGGAGGAGGGAGGAGGCGGAGGGAGAAGGAGGAAGGAGGAGGAGGGAGGAGGAGGGAGGAGGAAGAGGGAGAAGGAGGAGGGAGAAGTAAGAGGGAGGAGGATGAGGAGGGGGAGGAGGGAGAGGGAGGAGGAAGAGGAGGAGGGAGGAGGGGGAGGAGAGGGAAAAGGGAGGAGGAGGAGGGAGGAAGAGGGAGAAGGAGTAGGGAGGAGGAGGGATGGGTGGAGGAGAAGGAGGAGGAGGAGGAGAGAGGAGGAGAGCGAGGAGGATGGAGAAATAGGAGGAGGAGGAAGAGGGGGAGGAGGAGGGTAGGAGGAGGAGGGGAGAGCAGGAGGAGGAGGGGGAGGAGGATTATAACGCATATGCCTGTAGATAACTGCAGCGAAAAGTTCCACCTAGTTGAGAAATATGCAACAATTTTACATATATAGCAATTCTATTAGAAGTTATGTCCCCTCGCTATGTATACATTATAATGTAAATTAAATATTAAATAATAATAAGAAAATATGTTTGTACACTAAAAATACTATGACAGTTGGCAGCATGGGAATGATGAGATGACGTGTAGAAAATTTCATCTCAATCGGATGGACCGTTCGCGAACGCATAAAGGACATACAGACAGATGGAGATTCTCTTTTATATATATAGATGATAAAGAGAGTAAACTTAAGGAAACTTTATAAAACAGCGGTAGGTGTTTACGGCACCGTGGATCATAAGAGGCAGGATTGGTTTACTCCAAACAGCCAGATACTGCAGCCCTTGATTGATAAAAAGAAGATAGCTCATTAAGAAACAAGGAAAGAACAACGCGTAACATTGTCAGTGAACCGAAGCAAGCCAGGAAGGATGTACAAAAAGGCTGCCAGGCAGTGCGCGAATGATTATTGGATCAAGTTATGTGAGTCCATTCAAATCGCAAGTGATAAGGGAAACATCAGAAGCATGTATGAAGGGATAAACAAAGCCTGTGGTCCAATGATCAAAAGAAGTGCACCGCTGAAAACATTGACTGGAGAAATCATCACTGATAAGAAACAGCAGATGAATAGATGGGTCGAGCACTATTTAGAGCTTTACTCAAATGAGACCCAGCTAGAGGATGATGCCCTAAACGCCATAGAGGCCCTGCCAGCTCTTGACCACCTGGACACACGTCCCACTATAACAGAAGTTAAGTGTGCTATAAATGAACTTGGGTCTGGCAAGGCTCCAGGTAAGGATGGGATTCCAATAGAGGTAATCAGGAGTGGGCAAGACACACTCACTCTACAGGTCCACCAGCTAATAGAGCTATGCTGGCGAGAAGGACAAGTCCCACAAGATTTCAAAGATTCAAACATCATAACGCTGTACAAGAACAAGGGCGATCGGAGCGACTGTAACAACTATAGGGGTATTCCACTGTGTGTTGTTGGGAAAGTATTTGCAAGAATTGTTCTGCGCAGACTTCAAGTCCTGGGAGATCAAGTCTACCCCGAATCACAGTGTGGCTTCCGTCAGAACCGGTCTACCATTGATATGATATTCTCATTGCGACAAATGCAAGACAAATGCCGGGAACAAAATCAGCCACTGTTTATTGCCTTCATCGACCTCACAAAGGTATTCGATTTGGTCAGTCGTGAGGGTATGTTCAAATCACTAAAGAAGATTGGCTGCCCACCAACTCTTCTGTCAATTGCGGAATCGTTCCACACAGGCATGAAGGGTATAATCAAGTTTGATGGCTCAACTTCAGAAGAGTTTGAAATCAAGAGTGGAGTTAAGCAAGGTTGTGTACTATCCCCCATCCTCTTTGGGATATACTTTTCACTTCTACTGAAATATGCCTTTCGTGATCAGGATGCCGGTATATACATTCACTCACGCTCAGATGGTGGCCTCTATAATGCTCAGAGATTGAAGGCCAAGACCAAATTAGGAGGGTACTAATCAGAGAGTTGTTTTTTGCGAATGATGCTGCGATTACGACCGACTCTGAGGAAAAATTACAATATCTACTATCTGCATTCTCCAATGCTTGTTCTGAATTTGGTTTAACAATTAACAAAAAGGAGACACAGATTATGTCACAAGGTGCAAATGTTGTACCATCAATCTTTATTGACGACGCCGAACTGGAGATAATAGATCATTTTACATATCTAGGATCAGGAAATCAACATCAGGATTGGCAAGGCAGCAACAACAATGAACATGTTAGCAAAAAGAGTCTGGGAGAACAGGAAGCTTACTGCCAAAACAAAAGTCCTCGTCTACCAAGCCTGTGTCCTTAGTACTCTTCTTTATGGCAGTGAAACCTGGACAACTTACTCACACCAAGAGAAACGTTTAAACAGCTTTCATATGCAGTGTCTGCGAAGAATACTTGGTATTAAGTGGCAAGACAAAATCACAAATACTGAAGTATTGGAAAGATCAGGTTGTGTGACTGTGTATTCCATGCTCAGTCTTCGTAGACTTAGATGGATAGGACATGTTAGGAGGATGGATGATGGTAGAATACCAAAGTATATCATTTTTGGTGAATTATAGACGGGCAGGAGATCTCAGGGTCGGCTTCTACTACGATACAAAGATGTGTGTAAGCGGGACATGATTGATACAGGCATTGATAATGCACATTGGGAGCAAGTCGCCGCTGAACGGGTTGCATGGAGGGAAACTACCAGAAATGGAATAAAGACAAAGGAGAAAATTATTGCAGACAAAGCACACAGATGGTGCACAATGGTGGAAATGACCATGTTTTCACGTGCATCTACTGTGGGCAAACATTTGCAGCAAGAATTGGCCTTACCGGCCACACTCGCATGTTGTACCAAACTATCGTCTGTCAAGACCGAAAGGTGCCAATGATATATATATATATATATATATATATATATATATATATATATTTTCAACAGAAAGTCAAAAGAAATGACTTAATCCGAATAGCTGAAAATAAATAGTGATAATTATTACAAAGATAATTAATGTACTCAAATGCTACATCGAAGTGAATGGAACCAATCTAAACCAAGTCAATGCATGCTAGAATTTTAGTACTTTAATATTAGAAGCAATGTTTACTTAGGAAGTTCAATGTAGAACGGCCAAACATAGGATTCTCTGCAACTTATCTTTAAAACTTTAGGAAAGAAAAAGAGTTCTAAAGATTTATATTGAGCCGATCTAAGAAAGCGAATCATGGACAACTAGTAGACCAGAGAAGAATTATGTCGAGTCTGCGGGGATGTGGTTTTATAGAAACATGTTGATAAAACCGTGGTCGCATAGAAAGAGCAGTAAAGTTATCTTGAAGGGATTAACTCATACAGAGAATGGGTTACATGCACCAGAAGAAGACTTCTACATTCTTTAGGCATGAGAAGGTGAACGCTGTGGTATGTCATCACAATGGGATGAATTGAGATGAGGAGAAATAGGCGTGGAAGTCAAGGAAGATGATGCTGGACAGTGTGACATCAAGACATGGGGCTACATCGATATCAGCAATAATGGGCAGCACAAGAGACAAAAAGATGTGGATCGATATGATCGCGAACGCCACACGGCAAAGACATTAAGAAGAATTACAATTTAATACAGTGTTATAGTTATAGTATACAATTCTGTGTAGTCGGAAGTTAAACTGATATCTTTAAATTCTAAATTCAAAGTGGCTTACTTGTTTATAGGTGTGTTGTTTGTCCATCAAGAATGATGATGGCCATTCATTTCATCGCATGGGGGTTGAAAGTATGGAGCCGTGAGTTCAGAGTGGCTGATAAGGCCTATTTTGGTTCGAAATGTTTGACATGGTCTATCTGTGAAGAACTGAACGGTAGCTCTTTTTTGTATGCTGTTTCCCCGCTGTCCGATGGCCTCCAATTTATATTCGTTAATCAGACGCTAAAATATCACTGGAAGTGCATAATTACATTCTATATTCTTATTTACCAAGCAAAGTACCAATGTATTTACATCTCTTGTTACCTACCTGTATTTATAAACATAATCACAACTAAATTGTATTCTGTTGTTTTTCAATATAGCATGCAGTCAGACATATTTTGGAGTTGACTGCTTACAGAAATGCAGCACTAACTGTACAGACCAACTATGTCAACCAACCAACGGAACCTGCTTCTCTTGTGTAGGAGGAAAACATGGCCCAATGTGTGACAATGGTACGCTGTATAATTTATCTGATATATGGGTTATAGTTATAATGTTTACTCACTCCCCTTATAGAAAATAGCATTATTCTATATCTTGTATAGTATACATTAATAATAGATCCAATACTTCTTTCTCTTCTGCTTCTTCCTCTTCTTCTCAATCTTCTTCTTCTTCTTCTTCTTCTTCTTCTTCTTCTTCTTCTTCTTCTTCTTCTCTTCTTCTTCTTCTTCTTCTTCTTCTTCTTCTTCTTCTTCTTCTTCTTCTTCTTCTTCTTCTACTTCTTCTTCTTCTTCAGGGCCATTTATGGCCCAGATATCAGTGATCATGACTCCCCAATCCTCTCTATGGTTTGACATTTTGGTGATGTTTGTACTGTTTATATTAGTATTTGTTGTCCAGCTGTTTAAGTCCTTATCGTAATCAAAGTATGTCTTCCTTTACGTCTAGTACTGCAATCCACAGCTGATTTCTTTAATCCACATTTGATGTTACTATAGATAAAAAATTGTATCTGTCTTTTCCGTAATATCGTAATAAGATTCTGAATAATAAAAATATATTGCTTGAATAGAAGCTAACTATTCCATATTGTTATTAGGTTAATTGCTAATAAACATTCGTGTATTAATTTGTCAATTGATATTTGGTTGAATATAATAAAGGCGAGTCAACATCGTTCAGCAAAAGTCTGGATGCTTCATATATATTTGTGCACAGAGTGTCGTTAATGTCTTATGTACGCCATTGTGTTTGTTGATTGAACTGTGTCTTCTTTTATAATACCTTGTCCTTCATTACATTGACCTATATAAAACACCGATATAGTTGATAGGCCAAAGTACCTGTTTAATGAACTACTATGCTGTTTATGAATAAGTTTTCTTTAATGTACTTCATTGAAAAACGACAACATTGTTTCACCCAACCATATTTATTGGTTTCATGCATTAATTGTACATGTTAGAAGAGTTGCTTTTTTCTATCTATCCCCGAATGCCATTTATACCATGTACGAACGAACGAAGGAACAAATGAAGGAACGAACGAAAAGACTTTATTTTTAAAGGGTAACAAATTGGGCAGGCAGTCTTACATTCGGCCCTTCCAATCACTTATCTTTCTTTCATCAGTAGTGCATATTACATTCACATAGGAAACAAAACATTGTCAAAAGAATGTTGTAAACATAAGTAATGCATATTATTATGTTATGAGACAAACCTCCCTGCCAGCCACCAATCCCATATCCACCCACACATCCCCCACTCACACATCCCACACCCAAACACCCACACATCCCCAGTTACACATACATTACTCCACCCATCTTCCCATCCCACACCCCACCCCCCACTTACACACATCTTCTCACCCAAACACACATATCCGACTCACCATACATTCCCCACCCACTCACACATCCCCACCCACCCACACACTCCAGGCACACATACATGCACCAACCCACCCAGACGTTGCTTGTAATCCCGTATACTCACGTACGAAACACAGTTGCGCGAGATTCAGCAGCGGATCGCATCGCTCTGGTTACTTACGGAGGCATGTGAGCCGGTTGTGCAGAAAGCAATGGCAACTACTGAACGTAAAACTTTCCAAGACGTTCAACTGCAGCTGCAAAATGCTGGTGTTGTCTGTCCTGTAAGGGATATTCCTTCCTTTGTTGCGTATCCCTTACGGGACGTTGCAGTCAACACCAGCATTTTCAGCTGCTGTTGATGTACTAGGCAAGTGTTACGTTCAGTAGTTTGCCATTGCTTTCTGAACGACCGGCTCCTATACCTTTTTCGAAAAAACCAGCACCGCTGTGTTTCGAACCCGGGTATACGGGCTCACAAACCGCGTTCGCAAGACCTTTAGCCACAGAGACCGGTGTAAGGGATATAAGAAAGAAAAAAAAGTGAAAGGGAAGCCATGATAGTTATGGTAACACGGACAGGCTGATACTTGCCCGTACTTTCAAGAACATTTAGTGTTGTGCCAGTGCTGGAACCTGGGCATTATGTAATATAATTGATGGAGAACTGCTTGTGTGTGTCCCTTTTCTACTGGCGTTCAGCATATTGCCTGAGCGATATCTTTGGCAAACGAATGTGGCAATAATGTTACACTCTAACATCAAGACCTTTTTCAACGTTTCTCAACTGACAAGAGTGCATACTGGTGGTGTGCATACATTTTTCATTTATTCTATAACAGAGACTTTATTCTTGGCGCTGTATGCAAAATATCAACTGAATATCAAGCAATAAAGCAACATCGAATAATCATGTAGCATGGAATACACTTTGATGATATCTACACATGTCTATGTTTATTGAGATATAATTATTCCCCGAATAAATTTTCATTCTTGAGCTCAAATCAACATTTTCACTGTAAAGGCGTTAGTCAATCACTTTTGTGTGGGGGTTTAATCGTGTAATCTATCCCATTAACCATTTCGCAGTTTAAAAGAAAAACTTGTTCTGAACATCTTTAAAGATGACGTTCATCAAGACAAGGAAAGATGCCTATACTATACCCGATCCTATCATTGAATTAAGATAATTCTATTATATATATATATATATATATATATATATATATATATATATATATATATATATATATATATATATATATATATATATATATAAATAAAATATTATATTTTTTTTATTTTTTTTTTATATATAAATATATATTATATATATATAATTTTATATAATATATATTTTATTTATATATAATATATATATATATATATATAAAATATATATATATATCTACAATATTAATATTATATATAAAATATATATTTTATATTCCCTATATTATATATAAAATTTATATTTATATATTAATATATTTATTTTATATATATTATATAATATATATATATATATATAATAATAGAATTTATTTAATTTAATGATATATATCGGGGTTTTGTAAAAGGCATCTTTTTTCCTTTTCCCTTTTGGGGAAAGTCTCTTTAAAAATGTTTTTTAAAAAGTTTTTTTTTTAAAATGCCAAAAGGTTTAAAGGGATGATTAAAACCCCTTAAACCCACACACACAAAAATGAAATTTACTAAAGGGCCCTTTTCGTGAAAATGTTGATTTGAGCTAAGAATGAAAATTTTTTGGGGAAAAATTGTATCTTTAATAAAAATAGACATGTGTAAAATATCATCAAAGTGTTTCCATGCTACATGATTATTCGATGTTGCTTTTTTGATTGATTTCATTTATATTTTTTCATACAGCGCCAGAATAAAGTCCTGTTATAGAAAAAATGAAAAAAGTATGCCCCAAACCCCCAGTATGCACTCTTGTCATTGAGAAACGTTGAAAAAGGGGGCTTGATGTTAGAGTGGGACATTATTGCCACATTCGTTTGCCAAAGAACGCTCAGGCAATATGCTGAAACCCCTAGAAAAGGGGCCACACAAGCAGTTCTCCTTTAATTATATTACATAATGCCCCGGTTCCCGCACTGGGCCCCAAAACTAAATGTTCTGAAAGTACGGGCAAGTATCGGCCCTTTTCCCTGTTACCAAACTATCTGGCTTCCCTTTTACTTTTTTTTTTTTCTTTATCCCTTACACCGGTCTCTGTTGCTAAAGGTCTTGCGAACGCGGTTTGTGAGGGCCCGTATACCCTTTTTTTTTTGGGGTTTTAATTAAAAAAAAAAAAATTTTTTTTAAAAAGGTTTTTTTTTAAAAATTTTTTTAAAATTTTTTTAATTTTTTTTTTAATAAAAAAAAAAATTTTATAAAAAATTTTAAAATTTTTAAAAAAATTTTTTTTTTAAAAATTTAAAAATTTTTTTTAAAAAAAAAATTTTTTTTTAAAATTTTTAAAAAACCCCCTTTTTTTAAAAAAAAAAAAAAACCCCCGGTTTTTAATTTTTAAAATGGGGGTTTTTTTAAAAAATTTTAAAGGGGGAAAAAACCCCCCCCAAAAAAAATTTTGGGGCCCCCCTTTTTTTTTTTTTTTTGGGGGGGGGGGTTTTTTTGGGGGGGGGGGTTTTTTAAAAATTTCCGGTTTTTTAAAAGGGGGGTTTTTTAAAAAAAATTTTTTTCAAAGGAAAAAAATTTTTCCCAAAGAAAAAAAAGGGTTTTTTTTTTTTTTGGGGGGTTTTTTTTTTTTTTTTTTTGGGGGCCCCGGGAACCCGGAAAAACCCAAAAAAACCCCCCCTTTTTAAAAGGGGGGGGGTTTTTTTTTTAAAATTTTTTCCCCCCCCCCCCCCTTTTTTCCCCCCCCCCTTTCCCCCCCCCCCTCCCCCCCCCTTTCCCCTTTTTTTTTTTCCCCCCCTTTCCCCCTTTTTTTTTTTGGGGCCCCTTTTTTCCCCCCCCTTTTCCCCCCTTTTTTTTTTTCCCCCTTTTTCCCCCTTTCCCCCCCCCCAAAAAAAAAAACCCCCTTTTTTTTTCCCCCCCCCTTTTTTTTATTTCCCCTTCCCCCCCCCCCAAAAAAACCCCCCCCCCCCCCAAAAACCCCCCCTTTTTGGTTTCCCCCCCCTTTTTTTTTCCCCCCTTTTCCCCCCCCCCCCCCCCCCAAAAAAAACCGGCGATCCGCCCCCCCCCTTTTTTTTTTTTTGGGGGGGGGGAAAAAACCCTTTTGGGGGGGGTTTGTTTGGGGGGGGTGGGGGGGTGGGGGTGGGGGGGGGGGGGGGAAAGGGGTTTTTGTTTGGGTTAAAAAAGGGGGGGGGGGTGGGGGGGGGGGGGGGTTTTTTTTTGGGGGGGGGGGGTTTTGGGGGGGGGGGGGGGGTTGGGGGGGGTTTTGGGGGGGGGGGGGGTTTTTTTTAAAAAAAATTTTTTTTTTAAAATTTTTTAAATTTTTTTTCCAAAAAAAAAAAAAAAAAATGTTTGGGAAAGGGGGCCGAATGTAAGACTGCCTGCCCAATTTTTTTACCCTTTAAAAATAAAGTCTTTTCGTTCGTTCCTTCATTTGTTTTCCTTCGTTCGTTCGTACATGGTATAAATGGCATTCGGGGATAGAAGAAAAAAGCAACTCTTCTAACATGTACAATTAAGCATGAAACCAATAATATGGTTGGGTGAAACAATGTTGTCGTTTTTTCAATGAAGTACATTAAAAAAAACTTATTCATAACAGCATAGTAGTTCATTAAACCGGGGGTTTGGCCTATCAACTATATCGGTTTTTATATAGGTCAATGTAATGAAGGAAAAAGTATTATAAAAGAAGACACAGTTCAATCAACAAAAACAATGGGGTACATAAACATTAACACACTCTGTGCACAAATTATATGAAGCATCCAGACTTTTGCTGAACGATGTTGACTCGCCTTTATTATTCAACCAAATATCAATTGACAAATTAATACACGAATGTTTATTAGCAATTAACCCAAAAAATATGGAATAGTTACTTCTATTCAAACCAAAATATTTTTATTATTCAGAATCTTATTACGATATTACGGAAAAGACAGATACAATTTTTTTATCTATAGTAACATCAAATGTGGGTTAAAAAAATCAGCTGTGGATTGGGAGTACTAGACGTAAAAGGGAAAACTACTTTGATTACGATAAGGACTTAAAAAGCTGGACAACAAATACTAAATTTTAAAAAAGTACAAAAATCACCAAAATGTCAAACCATAGAGAGGATTGGGGAGTCATGATCACTGATATCTGGGGCCCTAAATGGCCCTGAAGAAAAAGAAGAAGTAGAAGAAAAGAAAAAGAAGAAAAGAAAAAAGAAGAAGAAGAAGAAGAAAAGAAGAAAGGGGAAGAAGAAGAAGGATGAAGAAAAAGAATTTGAAAAAGAAGAAGAAGAAAAAAGATTAAGAAGAAGAGGAAAACAGAAAAGAAAGAAGTATTGGATCTATTATTAATGTATACTATACAAGATATAGAATAATGCTATTTTCTATAAAAGGGGGGTGAGTAAACCCTTATAAATATAACCCATATACAAAAAATTATACAGCGTACCATTGTCACACATTGGGCCATGTTTTCCTCCTACACAAAGAAGCAGGTTCCGTTGGGTTTGGGTTTGACATAGTTGGTCTGTACAGTTAGTGCTGCATTTCTGTAAGCTCACCCCAAAAATATGTCTGACTGCATGCTATTTTGAAAAAAACAGAATACAATTTAGTTGTGATTTGTTTAAAAAATACAGGTAGGAAAAAAGGATGTAAATAATTGGTACTTTTGTTTGGAAAATAAGAATATAGAATGTAATTATGCATTTCCCAGTGATATTTTAGCGCCCTGATTAACGATATAAATTGGAGGCCATCGACAGCGGGGAAACAGCATACAAAAAAAGCTACCGTTCAGTTTTTTCACAGAAAACCATGTCAACATTTCGAACCAAAATAGGCCTTATCACCATCTGAACTCACGGCTCCATCTTTCAACCCCCCTGCGATGAAATGAATGGCCATCATCATTCTTGATGGGCAAAAAACACACCCAAAACAAGTAAGCCACTTTGAATTTTGAATTTAAAAATATCATTTAAATTCCGACTACACAATTGTATACTATAACTATAACACTGTATTAAATTGTAATTCTTCTTATGTCTTTCCCGTGTGGCGTTCGCGATCATATCGACCCACATTTTTTTTGTCTCTTGTGCTGCCCATTTTTTGCTGATATCGAGTAGCCCCATGTCTTGATGTCACACTGTCCACCCATCATCTTCCTTGACTTCCACCCTATTTCTCCTCATCTCAATTCATCCCATTGTGATGACATACCACAGCGTTCACCTTCTCATGCCTAAAGAATGTAGAAGTCTTCTTCTGGTGCATGTAACCCATTCTCTGTATGAGTTAATCCCTTAAAGATAACTTTACTGCTCTTTCTATGCCCCCAACGGTTTTTACAACATTTTTCTAAAAAAACCCATCCCCGCAGACTCGACATAATTCTTCTCTGGTCTACTATTTGTCCTGATTCGCTTTCTTAGATCGGCTCAATATAAATCTTTAAAACTCTTTTTCTTTCCTAAAGTTTTAAAGATAATTTTGCAGAGAATCCTATTTTTGGGCCGTTCTACATTGAATTTCCCTAAGTAAACATTGCTTCTAATATTAAAGTACTAAAATTCTAGCATGCATTGACTTGGTTTAGATTGGTTCCTTTCACTTCGATGTAGCTTTTGAGAAATTTTAATTATCTTTGTAAAAATTATCACTATTTATTTTCAGCTATTCGGATTAAGTCATTTTTTTTGACTTTCTGTTAAAAATTTATATATTATATATATATTATATATATATATATATATATCATTGGCACCTTTCGGTCTTGACAGACGATTTTTGGGTACAACATGCGAGTGGGGCCCGGGAAAGGGCCCAAATTCTTGCTGCAAATGTTTGCCCACAGTAGATGCACGTGAAAACATGGTCATTTCCCCCATTGTGCACCATCTGTGTGCTTTGTCTGCATAATTTTTCTCCTTTGTTTTTATTCCATTTCTGGTAGTTTCCCTCCATGCAACCCGTTTCAGCGGCGACTTGCTCCCAATGTGCATTATCAATGCCTGTATCAATCATGTCCCGCTTACACACATCTTTGTATCGTAGTAAAGCCGACCCTGAGATCTCCTGCCCTCTATAATTCACCAAAAAATTACTTTTTGGGATTCTACCATCATCCATCCTCCCAACCCCCTCCTATCCATCTAAGTCTACAAGACTGAGCATGGAATACACAGTCACACAACCTGATCTTTCAATACTTCAGTATTTTTTGATTTTGTCTTGCCCCTTAATACCAAGTATTCTTCGCAGACACTGCATATGAAAGCTGTTTAAACGTTTCTCTTGGTGTGAGTAAGTTGTCCAGGTTTTCCTGCCATAAAGAAGAGTCTAAGGACACAGGCTTGGTAGAAAGAGGACTTTTGTTTTGGCAGTAAACTTCCTGTTCTCCCAGACTCCTTTTTTCTAACATGTTCATTGTTGTTGCTGCCTTGCCAAACCTGATGTTGATTTCCTGATCCTAGTATGTAAAATGATCTATTATCTCCATTTCGGCGTCGTCAAAAAAGATTGATGGTACAACATTTGCACCTTGTGACATAATCTGTGTCTCCTTTTTTGTTAATTGTTAAACCAAAATTTAGAACAACATTGGAGAAGGGAGATAGTAGATATTGTAATTTTTCCTCGAGTCGTTCGTAAACGCAGCATCATTCGCAAAAAACAACTCTCTGATTAGTACCCTCCTAATTTGGTCCCTTTGGGCCCTTTAATCTCTGAGCATTATAGAGCCCCTCTGAGCGTGAGTGAATGTATTACCGGCATCCTGATCACGAAAGGCAATTTTCAGTAGAAGTGAAAAGTATATCCCAAAGAGGATGGGGATGTACAAAACCCTTGCTTAACTCCACTCTTGATTTCAAACTCTTCTGAAGTTGAGCCATCAAACTTGATTATACCCTTCATGCCTGTGTGGAACGATTCCGCAATTGACAGAAGAGTTGTGGCACCCAAATCTTCTTTAGTGATTTGAACATACCCTCACGACTGACCAAATCGAATACCTTTGTGAGGTCGATGAAGGCAAAAAACAGTGGCTGATTTTGTTTCCCGGCATTTGTCTTGCATTTGTCGAAATGAGAATATCATATCAATGGTAGACCGTTCTGACGGAAGCCACACTGTGATTCGGGGTAGATTTGATCTCCCAGGACTTGAAGTCTGCGCAGAACAATTTTTTGCAAATACTTTCCCAACAACACACAGTGGAATACCCCTATAGTTGTTACAGTCGCTCCGATCCCCCTTTGGGTTCTTGTACAGCGTTATGATTTTTTGAATCTTTGAAATCTTGTGGGACTTGTCCTTCTCGCAGCATAGCTCTATTAAGCTGGTGGACCTGTAGAGTGAGTGTGTCTTGCCCACTCCTGATTACCTCTATTGGGAAACCATCCTTACCTGAGCCTTGCCAGACCCAAGTTCATTTATAGCACACTTAACTTCTGTTATGTGGGACGTGTGTCCAGGTGGTCAAGAGCTGGCAGGGCCTCTATGGCGTTTAGGGCATCATCCTCTAGCTGGGTCTCATTTGAGTAAAAGCTCTAAATAGTGCTCGACCCATCTATTCATCTGCTGTTTCTTATCATGATGATTTCTCCACCCAATGTTTTCAGCGGTGCACTTCTTTTGATCATTGGACCACAGGCTTTGTTTATCCCTTCATACATGCTTCTGATGTTTCCCTTATCACTTGCGATTTGAAGGGACTCACATAACTTGATCCAATAATCATTCGCGCACTGCCTGGCACCCTTTTTTGTAATCCTTCCTGGCTTGCTTCGGTTCACTGACAATTTTTACGCGTTGTTCTTTCCTTGTTTTTTAAAAGAGCTATCTTCTTTTTATAAATCAAGGGCTGCAGTATCTGGCTGTTTGGAGTAAACCAATCCTGCCTCTTATGATCCACGGTGCCGTAAACACCTACTGCTGTTTTAAAAAGTTTCCTTAAGTTTTACTTCTTTATCATCTATATTTTATAAAAGAGAATCTCCGTCTGTCTGTATGTCTTTTATGCGTTCGCGAACGGTCCATCTGATGGAGATGAAATTTTCTACACGTCATCTCATCATTCCCATGCTGCCAACTGCCATATTTATTTTTAGTGTACAAACATATTTTCTTATTATTATTTAATTTTTAAATTTTACATTAAAATGTATACATAGCGAGGGGACATAATTTCTAATAGAATTGCTATATATGTAAATTGTTGCATATTTCTCAACTAGGTGGAACTTTTTTGCTGCAGTTATCTACGGCATATGCGTTATAAACCTCCCCCCCCCTCCTCCTCCTTTCTCTCCCCTCCTCCTCCCCACCCCCTCCCCCCTACCCCCCTCCTTTTCCCCCCTCTTCCTCCTCCTCCTATTTTCCCCCCTCCATCCTCCTCGCTCTCCTCCTCTCTCCTCCTCCTCCTCCTTCTCCTCCACCCATCCCTCCCTCCTCCCTACTCCTTCTCCCCCCCTTCCTCCCTCCTCCTCCTCCCCTTTTTCCCCCCTCCTCCCCCCCCCCTCCCTCCTCCTCTTTTCCTCCTCCCTCTCCCCTCCTCCCCCTTTCCCCATCCTCCCCCCCCTCTTCTTCTCCCTCCTCCTTCTTTCCCCCTTCCCTCCTCCCTCCTCCTCACTCCTCCTCCTTCCTCCCTTTTCCCCCCCGCCCCCCTCCCTCCTCCTCTTTTCCTCCTCCCCCTCCTCCTCCTCCCTCCTCCTTTCCCCTCCCCCCCCTTCCCCTCCCTTTCCCCCTCCTTCTTTCCCCCCCCTCCTTCTCCCTCCCCTTTTTCCTTTCCCCCATTCCCCCCCTTTTCCCTCCTCCTCCCACCTCCTCCTCCCCCTCCTCCTTTTTCCCCCCTCCTCCTAACCTCCTCATCTTTTTCTCCCTTCTCCCTCCTCCTCCCTTTTCCCCCCTCTCTCCTCCTCCTCCCCCTCCTCCTCCCTCCTCCTCCCTCTTCCTCCCCTCCCTCCTCCTACGGGGGCCTCCTCCCCCCTCCTCCCTCCTCCCCCCCTGTCCCTCCTCCCCTCCTCCCAAATCCCTCCTCCCTCCTACCCCCCCTCCCTCCCTCCTCCTATCTCCTCCCCCCTCCCTCCCCCTCCCCTCCTCCTCCTCCCTCCGCCGAATATGAAATTAAAATTATATGCTTCCCACCAGTAGTTGGGCGAAGCCGGGCCGGGTCGTCTTTTTTGGAACGGGAGCAGGGGGCCCAATATGAATAAATAAGACGTTCCATCTACCCAAGTTAATTTTTTGGGGGAAAATGTAAAGATCTTTCAGTGCTCTTTCTAATAATAGGGCAGCAGACAGTAGATAGTCGGGAACGGGAACGGGAGCTTATATGACTACTTATATGAATTAAATGAGATGCTCCCCACCAGGGGCTGGCGAAAACCGGGGCGGGGCAGACGACAAAACAGAAAAGACAGGGCAGACAACCCGAATTAGTCGGAACGGGAACTTATTGACTACTTATATGAATTTAAAAGAGATGCTCCCCATCAGGGTCCCAGGCGAAGCCGGGCCGGGTCAGACAGACGAAAACATTAGACAAACAGACAGACAGAGAGATAGACAGTCGGGAACGGGAACGGGAGCTTATATGACTACTTATAAAGAATTAAATGAGATGCTCCCCACCAGGGTCTGGGCGAAGCCGGGCCGGGTCGCTAGTTTAAATATACAATTTTGTGATGTATCAGTGAAAGCGTCTTCAAATTGCTGTTGAAATTCAAATCGCTTTTCAGGACGTGAGTGTTAATAATATTAATCCTGGGGCTAGATTTGTGTTTAGCTGTGTAGATTCTCTTTGGTCTCAGTCTAACCCTTGCAACAACAAAAAGAATGATCTGTATCACAGTCACACTGTGGTAACTTCGAGTTAAAATGATTTATGGTTCAGATGTTGTCTCCGTGTGACAATGAAGTCCAGCTGATGCCAAGGGCCCGGGATTTTGGATGTTTCCATGTGACCTTATGCGCTCTTTTGTTTTAAAAAAGCATTTTGTAATACATAGGTCGGTATTTCAATTTTAATTCACCGCAAAAAAGAAGAATCCCTTCGAGCCTCATTTGCATCGGTCCAGCAATCATTTTCCGGTTTAGTGTTCGGTGGACTGCTAAAACCGATCGATTGATGTTGTTTTTTTTTTAGTTTTGGGCCCGTGGGGCCCCTTTAAAAGACACTCTGTCCCCAAAAATATACATGAAGCCCCAGACTTTTGCAAAACGATGTTGACTCGCCTTTATTATATTCAACCAAATATCAATTGACAAATTAACCCCGAATTTTTATTTCAATTTAACCTAAAAACAATATGGAATAGTTAGCTTTTTTATTCAAGGAATGTTTTTTTTTTATTGTTTAGAATCTTATTACGATTTACGGGAAAAAACAGATACAATTTTGTATTTTATAACAACATCAAATGTGGATTTAAAAAAATATCTTGGATTGCATGCGAGACATAAAGGAAGACAGACGTTGATTACGTGAAAGAAATTTTAAAAGCTGGACAACACATATTAATATAAGCAATACAAACATCACCAAAATGTCAAACCATAGAGAGGATTGGGGAGTCATGATCCCTGATATCTGGGCCATAAATGGCCCTGAAGAAAGAAAGAAGAAGAAGAATAAGAAGAAGAAGAAAAGAAAGGAGAAGAAAGAAGAAAAGAAGAAAAGAAGAAGAAGAAAAAAAGGAAGAAGAAGAAGAGTATATTAATATGGGACTCAGGCCACATACTTTTTTAAAATATAATTTTTTTTTTTCTCTTAAAACCCTCAGTACCCTTCGGTTATTGAAAATAAATATTTTTTTAAAAAAAGTATATTGCCTGAATTCCATATTACTATCTACTATAACATTATATTGTTATCAATAATTCACATATAAAAAAATTATTGGGTTTTTTTTTGAAAAAAAAAAATTTTTTTTAAAAAAGTATATTGCCTGAACTCCTATATTCATACACTACTATAACATTATATTATTATCAAAAATTTAAACATATATAAAAATTAATCACTTTTAAAAATGAGTAAATCTTGCAATATTTGTTTTTTTCAAAAAAACCTCTTCATTTCTTTGCAAAACCAAAAAAAAATGTCCCCGCCCGAAAAACCACAGAGGAGATGTAAAATGTGATAAAACTAAAAAACAAATCACTATAAATAACAAAAAAAAAATAAAACAAGCTTATGAAAAATTTATAATTAGAAATCCCGATTATCAAAAAAATATTATGAAGAAAAAAAAATATTTTAAAAAAAAGTTTCTTAAAAAATGACAAGTAAATTTCCCAAATTATATTGTAAAATTTGTAATATCATTTATACTATAAACGAACTAACACAACATGAAAAATCAAAACACACAAAAAAATATTGGGGAAAACCCCAATTTCTAATCAAAAAAGAAATTCAAGAATGTTTTAATAACTTATACAATTCCAAAAGGGGAACAAATATAAATACATATTTTGATAAATATATTCTCATGTAGAAAGAATTCTTGACAAGTATACTTCAATTAAATTTAAATTCACTATTGATTGTTTTTTCACTCATCCAATAAAATATAATAATATAACAGTAAAATTTAATTCGGGTTATTTTAATTTAAATGCAATGAATCAATTTGATGAAAATTTAAGAGAATAGAACACAAATTTATTGATTGGGTAGATAGTTTTCAACAAAAAAGGGAAACGGATAATTTTTTGTTTATATTAATCTAAAAGATTAACCATAGCAAAAAAAAAACCCTTAACAAGGGTCATCTTATTTTAAACTTGATTTTAAAAATAAAACATTCTAAATATACAAAACAAAGATGATAAATGTTTTCTATGGTGTATTATAGCTGCTGTCATAAAAAATTTAAAACTCATCAGAAAGGGTATTACATTACAAGAATATGGAGATAAAATTAATATGAAAGGAATTGAATATCCTGTTAAAATAAAGATATTCCAAAGTTTGAAAATAATAATAATAATGTAAGTATAAATTTTTTTGCTCTTCATGATCAAAAGAATTTAAAATCCCTATATCCATTATATGTTACAAAATATTCAGATAGAGAACATATTATTGATTTATTATATATTGAAAATGAAGGAACACACAGTATTGTTTTAATTAAAAATTTAAAATTTTTTTTTTAAAAAAAAAAAATTTTTTTAAAAATTTTTAATCCCCCCAAAAAAAAAAAAAAACCCCAAAAAAAAACCAACCCCAAAAAAAAATTTTTTTTTTAAAAAAAAAAAAATTTTTTTAAATTTTAAAAAAATTTTTTTTTTTTTAAAACCAAAAATTTTTTCCCCCCCCCCAAAAAAAAAAAAAAAAAAAACCCCCCAAACCTTGGGCCCCCCCCCCCCAACCCAAAAAAACCCCCAAAACCCAAAACCAAAAAAAAAAACCCCCCCCCCCCCTTTCCCCCCCCCCCCAACCCCCCGGTTTTTTTCCCCCCCCCCCCCTTTTCCCCCCCCCCCCCCCAAAACCCCCCCCCCCCCAAACCCCCCCAAAAATTTTCCCCTTAAAAACCCCCAAAAAAAAAAAACCTTTAAAAAAAGATTGGGGGGGAAATAAACCTTTAAAGGCAAAACCCCTTTCTTCCCACTAAAGAAAATAATTTTTTAAAAAATTTAAAAATTTCTAAATTTTTACATCAAAATTTAAACCTATTGCTTTCTATGCAGATTTTGAATCATTAAATACCCAAGGGGTTTTTTCTTTGTCAAGCAAATCCTAATGAATTTTAAAATCAATCAATCAATCTTGTGCCATCCCGGGAAAAGCGTGGGCGGTCATATTCGCCATTTAAACTAGATCACCAAGTCTTTGGTTTCACTCAGTGTTCCTTTCTCCCCAGCCATGGGGCCAAGCCACCCCCAGGTATTTTCCTCTGGTCTTCCTCTTTGTCTTTTTCCCTTTCATCTTGCCAGCTGTCCCTAAGTTCTCCAGCCCCTTTTCCCTTCCCCCAAAAAACATGTCCAAAAAATTTTGACTGTCTACGTCAAATTTTCTCTAATCAATCTACGTTTTTCATTGTCTCTTTTAGAAACTTGGTCTTTGGGGTTTTTCTATCTGTCCATGGTTTTTGGGCTTTTTCCCTAAAAAACCACATTTTCTGCAGCCATCAGATGTTTTTCAGCTTGACTGCACATTGCCCCGTTTCACATCCATAAAAAAAGAACGGGCTCCTATGTATCCCCTCAACGCTCTTTTTTTTTTTCCCCAATTGACTCATTTTATTTGGGTCAAATTTTTTTCACCCTTGCAAAGGCTATTTTTCGCAATGGCGATTCTTTTTCCCAAAAATTCTCTTTCAAAAAAAATCTGCCATCAGATGTTAAGACTTTTTTCCAAATTTTAATTGAACCTTTTCATTTTGTTGAAAATTTTATAATCTTTACGGGAAAAAATTCAAACAAAAATTATGTTCTTTTGGGTTTTATAGCAGTATCTAAATTACCCCAGTTTATGTTTTTTGTCCCCTTTTTATATTTAAACAGGATTAGATGCAAAAGGAAAAATTTGTTAATGATATTGTAAAGGAATTATTATACATAAAAAATTAATTATTTAAAAAAAACACAAAATAAACTTACTTTCAAGAAAAATAAATTTTTGAAAATTCACTAATTTTTAAAATTTTGTAAAAAAAAAATTTGATTTTGAAAACAAAATAAGAGAACATAATCATTTTAAAGGGGAAAAAAATGAGGAGTTTCTTGTCAAACTTGGGAATACAAAAAAAGGGAAAAAATTCTAAAATTTTTTCCCGTATTTTTTCATAATGGTATTAAAAATGATTTTTAAATTTATAATTACAGAAAATAAAAAAAAAATGAAACTAAATATAATACAGTTTTTGTATTACCCACAAAATTTAGAAAAATTATTTGCAATTGAATTTGGTAATTTTATAGAAAAATTAGATTTTTAGATAGGGATAGATTCTTATTGCTTCCTTTTAAAAATGTTTTAAAAGGATTATTTGATAAAAATTTTAAATGTTTTAAAAAAATTTTTAAAAAAAAAAAATGAACTTAAAAATATTGTGGGGTAAAGAAATTTCAAAAGGGGGTTTTTTTCCTATGAAAATTTTTTTCCCATAGAAAGACTAAAAGGAAAATGGGAAATTCCCTTTCCCAAATTGGGAAAAAATTCCCATTCAACTTTAAGACAAGAAGGGAATTTCCAAAAAAAAATATGAACACGCTCAAAATATTTTTTGGAAAAAATTTTAATTTTTAAAACACTTCCCAAAATTATCATGAATTTATTTACAAAAGATTTTTAATATTT
>JACEFZ010025675.1:0-83084 GCA_014155875.1 Cepaea nemoralis
TTTTGACATCTGATTTCAATTTCTCTGTCCAATCTGCCATCTTCTGTGATCATACTTCCAAGATATTTGAATTCTTTAACTTGTTTCAGAGTTGTGTTATTTATCTGTATACTTAGTGGGCCTGGCGATCTGCTAACTTGCATTACTTCGGTTTTGGCTGTGTTTACACTCATAGTGTATCTGCTGCAGGTTGAACTCAGATTATTAATATGATTTTGTAGTCTGCCCTCATCGCTGTAAAACAGGCACTGATCGTCTGCACATAGAAGTTCATTTATTTCCTGTGGGTCAGTTTGTTCATCTGGAGTAAAGAGTTCTAAATTTTCTGAATCTGTTCTGTCGAGACTTGCTTCTTTGGAAATTCTGTCCATGTAGATTTTCACATTAAAATCTGTAGATGTGTTTTAATAAAATTGACCAATTGTCTATAAATGTATCCAATTTTGGAAACTTTTTCACATTGGTGACATGGTTGTAATTGGGACCACCATGTCCTCCAAGATATCTCCAAACTGTAGATTGAATCATAGTACTGCAAACTCTGATACACACAGATAGACACACATGAAACCAACACTCAGCAACTTTATCATAATCAAGATACTTAGGGGTATGAAAGTGTTTTTCCTTTCTTCATTTAAGGAGCCTCGTTGTTGTTACTGCTTAAAGCAGAACTGGGAGTACTGTTACCAAAACGCTGCCTCACTATCTAGTGGATATGGAACACAGAATCCGGAGAAGCATTGAGCACCTGGTGGTATCTCAACTCCCATATCTAAACAGGAGGATTAAGTTACCTCTAGCCCTAGACGGGATCCTAAGACTCCAGGTGACTCTGTGTCATCCTGTTGTCAACAAATGTCGGTGTCTGTAATTGTGTGAAAGTGTTGACAACAAACCATGATAGACACGGTAGTTCTTTTTGTAACAAATATAAATACAATATCATTTGGCTCTAGTTCACTGTTTGAATAAAGAATCTTTTAAATTACAAGAATATATAACTGTCTTGTACTTGCACCCAAGTACTCCACTCTTGATACATTGAACAGAAGGTGTGCGAATGAGTGTGTTAAAGTGTAATACTTAACAGGGGGCGAACATTTTCTGACAAAAGCAACCGCCCAGATAAACTAGACATTCGTGTGAGGTCATCCTACCTAACACGAGTGTTCTTCACCTTCTGCCTTTTGTCTCCCAAGTGAATCCCAGTCCCTTCTATCGGGACTATCCCTTTAGACCAGGAGTGGCCAACCCTTTCAACGGGCGGGCCAAATTTCAGAAATAATATTTCCTGCCGGGCCACGCACCTAATTTTTTTTTTTTTTTTTTTTGGTGCTTTTTTGTTTATTAATTAAAGTAAACAAGCAAGCATTCTACGGCTTCGACCACATCACCAATTCCCAGTTAGGTGATATCGTGGTCAAACGCTTGCCAGGTTTAATGTTTGAAAAAAAAAACACACACAAATAAAAACACCCCCTCCCCCCCCCCCCCCCCCCCCCAAATAAGAAAAAAAGAAAAAAAAGAAAAAAGAAAAAAGAAAAGAATAGGTATATTTAATGTTTTGAAGAAAATAAATAAAACATAACTGAGAATCAAACATATTTATTAGGCAATTAAAAAATATTTAAAAGTGAGACATATGTTTTGCAGAACTATGTGCACCCAAATTGATCTCGACTGATGTTGTCACTACACGCAAACAGTTTTAACGTCAGTAATTCGCGTTCTCGATGTGATTTGATGTGCTTCATGCGACTTACAGGCTATTCACATGCACAAGTGTTTCCAAATAGCGAAACCATCGACAGAGTATATTTGTAAAACGCAGAATATTTATCCTTGTCCAAATACATATTATAGAACTCTTCCAGGTACTTTTGCTTTCTTTCGCCCCAAACAAACTTTGCGAGCTATATTTAGAGCCACCAGCTATATTTAGCGCCGACGGTGATCTGTTCTGTGTTCGGGTGGAGTGCGTGTCAGTGCGTTTCAATTGCCCCACACCACAGTGTTGTTTCTTTGGGCTGTGGCAACCGTTTCTGTCTCCCTTCGATCCTCATTTGCATCGGTCCTGCAATCACTTTCCGGTTAGGGTTAGGGGTTAGGGGGTAGGGTTAGGATTAGGGGTAGGGTACACACACTAACCCTAACCCTAATCCTAACCCTAACAGAAAAGTGAAAGAATAGCGCACCACCGCCGCCGCATAGAATTGCGCACCGAGTGTCAAAGACTAAAATAGATAGGAGGGAAGACCACCCGGGATGAGTGGTCTACCTCAAGTAGATTAGAGGTAAGCCAGTGCCCCTACATGAGGGCAGGGTAGGGGTAGGGAGTAGATAGGAAGGGGAACTGTCAAACAGTTCTCTCATGAGACACGGAGGTGTCAACCAGAGAGTAAGCACTCTGGTCACGGTGTAATCACGCCAACATGATGGACACCAAGCACTAGAATGGAACTCAAGAGTAGACTACTACTCTAAGCGTGTTGAATGATGTAGCACGCAAAAGCCGAAGTGCGCACGAGGTCCTTCTGCGTACTGTGTAATCAGCACGCGGAGAATCGTCAGACGGGGGACAGACTTCGTAGGGAACACATCGCTTAGCGTCGATGCGTATTTCTTTAGATGAGTAGATAGATTTAGCAGTAGGGCTAGGGACGACTAGTGATAGGAAATTCTGTGTATTCATGTGTGATTCATTAGAGACAGTTTTGTGCATTTATGTAATGTAAAGAGCCAGTGGCAATAAAAATGTGTAATCAATTCCTCTCGTACGACTGACAAATCTTTTTGTGTGGTGCGAGAGAAGTTTATCCCGTAATGCCGGTAGCATCGCTTGATGACAGGCTAGGATAAAAGTGGTGTCAGAAGTGTAGCTTGGACAATTGTTCAAGCTAAAACACTCACCCACGGCTCTAGAATACTATTACTGTCAGTTTATCACAGGGTTTAATGTGTGTTAGTGTAAAATGGCATGTGCAGACTAGAACAAGATGCGAGCTGTGCCCATCGTGACCGATTAACATTTATTTATGCTTATTAAAATGTTTTGTGCTTTATGAATATGTTTTCTTCTGATCTGTAAGTATTATTATTATAGTTTTGTATCATTTATTTCTACAATTATTGGTTTATTTATGAATATTTATCAAAAATGATTCACGGCGGAGCAATACACAAGAAATGAGCCGGCTACAATATCGATTTTTCCAATCTAAACATAGCGCTGCGCCTGTGACGTATCGCGGTTGACAAACAGCTGCCCTACGCCATTTGCAATCAGCGACAGATTGTTTACAAATCGCCAAGCGGCTGCTCGCCTGAATCTTCGGCTTATATTGAATATTATTTGTTTATACAAGCTATTTATCGAATATATTGATTTATTTGAACATTATTATTACCTTTATATTAATTTCAAAGCATTTATTTAATTATTTGTAGAGTTTTTTCTATTTTCTACCGTCACGATGGCACTACTTTCCCGAAACAACCAAATAATCAATTTTATCGTTGCTCATTGGATTTAGGAGGCCTGGTGTTCCTTGCCAGTGAGAAGTCCTGATCGTTCGGGTCCACATCGATTGACGGACGTCAGTCGCGGCGATTGGGCAATCTTAGCATAGCCTACGATGGGTAGCGTTGTGGTATTCCGGTGTGATAATTTGGCGTGTCCAGTGTGTGCTGCGTGGTTACACACCCGCTTCACACGCGTGATCCGGGGCTTGTTTCCGGATCCGGTCAGGGATATGCACTACTGACGAGCTCAAACGAGGGCGAAACTCGAGTATAGTGCTTCCATGGACGTGGATAGGCCTTAGGTTCGTGCCGGAATGCGATCGGCGTTGCCAGTAGTGGGTTGTGCTCAATATTTACATTTCAAATCCCGAAACAACCAAATAATCAATTTTATCGTTGCTCATTGGATTTAGGAGGCCTGGTGTTCCTTGCCAGTGAGAAGTCCTGATCGTTCGGGTCCACATCGATTGACGGACGTCAGTCGCGGCGATTGGGCAATCTTAAGCATAGCCTACGATGGGTAGCGTTGTGGTATTCCGGTGTGATAATTTGGCGTGTCCAGTGTGTGCTGCGTGGTTACACACCCGCTTCACACGCGTGATCCGGGGCTTGCTTCCGGATCCGGTCTGGGATATGCACTACTGATGAGCTCAAACAAGGGCGAAACTCGAGTATAGTGCTTCCATGGCGTGGATAGGCCTTAGGTTCGTGCCGGAATGCGATTGGCGTTGCCAGTAGTGGGTTGTGCTCAATATTTAAATTTCAAATCCCGAAACAACCAAATAATCAAATAGTTAATTATTGATGCTCTTGTAAACCAGGTATAACAAGAGCGGTGTATAAGAGTAACGCAAGGTGTATATCGAGGTGCCAAACGATTGTACCTGAGGTGCCAAACGAATGTACCTGATTGTTCTGGAATGCTGAGATGAGTATACCCAAATTATTTTTGAATGCAATATAATTAATAATGCATCTCTTTTTCAGGGTGTAATCTGATAATATTTTTTGTACACAGGCATTTAATATCTTAACATATCGAAGATACCTGAGTAAATATGTGAGTACCTATCAACTCTAGCTAATTATCCAACAACATGTCAACGTTAGCTGATTTCATACAAGCAGGCAAGGAATTAGGACACGCAGGAAAGGAATTAGAGCAATATGCTGATACAAAATTTAGAGAAGTAAAAGATGCTGAAAGAGATGAACGTGCACGAGAAAGACAACACCAAAAAGAGATGGCACAGAAACAGTTAGATCAAGATAAGGAGATAAAGCAAAAACAATTAGATCAGGAAAGAGAGTTGAAGCAAAGAGAGATAGATGAAATGGCAAGAGTAAAAGAAAAACAAATACAGATTGAATCAGAGACACAGTTAAAGATGAAAGGTATGGAAGTAGATTCACACTTAGAGATCTCCACTACAAAACTAAAGAGTCAGCAAGAAGAGAATAAACTTAACAAATACAAACATATTATTAAGCCATTCTGTAAAGAAGATTCCATATCAGCTTGGACAGAAAATGTCGAATATCAGCTGAAATACCATCAAGTACCAATCGATATGTGGGCCATGATTTACATGAAAAACCTCAGTGGGGAGCCCCTTAAAATTATTGAATCAATACCAACTGACCTTAGATCTAACTATCAGTACATTCACGATAGGATAATGCAACATTTTTTACTTGATGCCCCTGGGTATCAAGTGCAATTTTCTAACTTAAAACCAAAACCAAATGAGACCTTCATCGATTATGTCTCGAATGTCCAAAGCGTGCTGAATAGATGGCTTAGTGCAGCAAAAATAGGAAAGGACTTTGAAAAACTAAAAATTTTAATAGCCATGGATAAAGTCATATCCACAATCCCATCTCCTTTCGCTAAGTTCCTTCAGCAGACAGACATCGAAACAATAGAACAATTCGAGAAGAAAGGTTCCGCATATTTCTCCTCGAATAGAGACATTTTTACAACATCAAACATCGACTCTGAAATAGTCTCTTTTGTTAAGGACCAACCTAAAAGCTATCGTAGCAATAAAAAACCATTTCAGAGAGTCGACAAGAAAGATCAAAAATTGCCTAAATGTGTGTATTGCCAACTTTTTGATGATACTTACGCTATGTGTGATAAATCACCAAACTATCCTACACATCTTGAGATGGTCATTAAGAAACAACAAAACAAGAGAAGTGCATACAGGCGTGCAGTCGAATGTTTCTTCTGTTCTAGCTACGGGCATTATTCCAATAAGTGCCTAGGCCGCCAAAGAATGAAGGCCAACAGTGCAATTTTGATTGATACATCCTCTGATAGTGGAAGTGAGACTGAGTGTGAGGTTGAAAATGAATTACCTGTCAATCAATCTGAAGATGTTTATTGTGTAAACGATATTTTAAGCTTTGACAGTTGTGAGCGATGTCACCAATTTCATGCAGACGGAAAATTAGAATGTGGACATACAGTACCATTCTCCACTGAGAGTGTAAATGCAGCATTAGCCTCCAGAGGCAATTTGGTGTTCCACAATGCATTGGTCAACGAAATACCATGCCAATGTTTGCTTGACAGTGGGAGCACTCTTATCGGTCTTAGAAAGGAACTGGTAAATCCAAATGATTATACAGGTGACTCAGTCAAATGCCGAACCTTTTCGGGTAATATCGAAATTTACCCGTTGGCAAGAGCCCGTATTAACACTCATTTCCTTTCTGGTACCTTTACATGTGCTATTTTAGATAACCCTTGTACTGATTTAATTTTGGGATGCTTACCCCAAATGAAGCAATGCACTAACGAAGAAATAGCTGCATGGAAAAAATTAAATGCAGCTAATGCAACAACCAGAGCAGATACTATTAAGCATCAAGACGCACTAGAGGAGGAAAGACTACTGTTGCTATCTCCAACTAGCACGGATGATACCACCAGACAAAAGTTCATAGACCAGCAAAAAGCAGATCCGAGTGTGTCTCCATATCTAAAACAATTAAAAGAAAAAGCTAAAGGAACAAAAAACGCAAATAGAGGTGCGAGGACTATTAATCTTGAACCAGATCAAGACATACTGCTTTTACTCCCAGACAAACGGAATTTATTATTGACCTCATGGCAAGGGCCATTCAAAGTGGTACGAAAAATTTCAGATGTCTATTATGAAATATCGATAAACGGACTCTTAAAGATATTTCATATCAACATGTTGAAACCCTACTTTTCACGACAAGAGACAGAACTAGAGACAGACGAACACAATGCACCCACACCTATTGATGAGACGACAGACATACATAACGCAACTACACTAGTTAGCGAGACTGGCAAAGCCGACAATATGCATACAACTAGTGAGCATACAGAAAACGCACTTAGCACCACAACCGTACTGAATCAGGTAGACGACGACGGGATGGAACTACCTGTTCCAATTGTAGACAAGACTGCGACATTAGATTGTATACGATTAGTACCGGAACTAACAGAAGAACAACGACGACAGACAATAGAATTAGTGACGGAATATAAGGACATATTTTCCGACATTTCAGGTAGGACGGACAGGATCGAGCACTCCATCCTTCTTTCGGACTCTAAGCCTATCAAATGCAGGCCGTACTCTATCCCACTTAGCGACAGAGAAAGTCTAAATAAGGAAATTCTTAATTTAGAAGCTAGTGGAATCATCCAGAAATCTACATCTGAGTACTCCTTTCCAATCGTCTTGGTCAAGAAAAAAGACTCCACAATTCGTCTTTGTATGGACTATAGAAAACTCAACAATGTCACAAAGATCGACGCAGAACCGATTCCTTCCTGCGAAGATCTTATCCTTGATATGTCGACCTCCAAAATCTTCTCTAAATTAGACCTTACTAAGGGATATTGGCAGGTCCCTATGCAGACTCAATCCATCCATCTTACTGCATTCTCAACACCTTTAGGCCTTTATGAGTGGCGGTTTCTTCCTTTCGGACTTCGTAACGCTCCTGCCACTTTCGTACGCCTAACTAGAGATTTACTACATGGAGTGACGAATACGGTGGCATATATAGATGATATTTGTGTCCATACAGACGACTGGACAACACACTTACTGAAACTAAGACAGGTCTTCGATAGGGTGCGACTCTTCGGTCTCACTATCAAACCTAGCAAAGTTGAACTGGGCCTATGAGAAATTGAATTTTTGGGCCATGTCATTTCACAAGGCCAACTAAAAACTGACAATAGAATTGTTACTAAAATTATGAACCTGACCATGCCTACAACAAAGAAGCAGGTCAGGAGCCTTCTGGGTTTAGTAAATTATTATAGTAAGTTCATACCGAACTTAGCTGAAATCACAAGTGTATTTTCAAATGTCTTGAAAGCATCAGTAAAATTAGATGTCAAAGATGCATTATTAATTTCTGCATTGTCAAAATTGAAACTCCTATTTAGTAATGTACCAATCCTGCGTTTGCCTAATCCTAGGCTCGTTTATTATCTTAGGACAGATGCCAGCAGGATTTCCATCGCTGCAGTACTAGGCCAGTTTTACGACGGCATCTTCCATCCAATTTGCTAAGTGAGCCGTAAGATCACACCTGCTGAGTCCAGATATTCCATATCAGAGTTGGAAGCCCTAAGTGTCATCTACTCAGTGAGGAAGTTACATCGATTTCTAGCGGGTAATCACTTCGTAGTACAAACCGACAACTCCCCAATCACGGTCATACAAAGTGGGGTGCATCGCAATGACCGCATCTACAGGTGGTCGTTAATATTGCAAAATTATACTTTTAGTATAGAGCATATTAAGGGTAGGGACAACATTCTTGCTGATACCCTTAGTCGACCATATGAGGTAGAAATACCTGATACTCCACATGAAGAGTGAGTCTAAGATATCTAATTTAGTACACTTAAAATATCCTGTATAGAATATCCTATGTAATACATAGACATCATCATCATGACTGTGTGCTAATAACAGGGAACCACCATGTGTCCATAGACAGCAAAATAAGAACTGTGCTCCAAGAACAAGTGAATCACTGTGTGTACATAGACAGCTCGTTACTTAATATGCTCCATTTGTGTTCCGGTGAATCACCTGTGTTAATCATGGAAGAACAGTGTCAGAACAATGCATAAATAACATACACGAATATACTTGTCTACGACACCAGCGGACGCTACGAGTGGAAGAATACCCATAAGACACGAGTATGACTGTGTAGTGTATTTAATATACCCAGGACAATTGTGTATCTATGAACTGTGCCAACGAAAGCAATTTCTGAACGTTATGGCAAACACTAACCTGAGGTAGTTAAATACCATGTATATACATTTATTTATTGTGATATGTATGATAACATGTTTTTAATATAGTGATAAATTATAGTTAGATTAGTTACTTTAATATAGATTTAGATTAGATTTAGGAAATATAATAGATTTTTGCTTGTAGTCTAGAGAAATCACTAATTTACCCACTTACTTAGGATAATACTTTAAGTGTAATAATAGCTTAATAATAAATTAAAGACGAGGATAAAAAGTTAAGATAGGAACAGTACCAGGTAGTACATTTCATTTCACATTATTTCATTCCATCTTGATAAACACTTTAACAGCCTCATCATTTAGGATTAAAATTAGTTTATACCTTATAGGATGATACATTTAACATACATCATTTACACCATATATAGTAAAATTATCAATCATATTTTTTGCATTTAAACATTAAAACATTTTTTTTGTTTTTTAACCCATTATTTATACGTTTGTTACATTTCACATTACTCATTTCAGAAAGGTACATAACCCATCGCACATCATTTTCATTTTTTTAATTAGTTAGATTACTTCCCTTAAATTAGGTCGATTTTGTGCAACAAAGTAGAATATATATATATTGATAGAACTAGTATTAGTATTTCAGTAGAATGTAGTGTTTAGTAATATCAGGGTACAAACTATCAACCCTATTTCATCCATGTGAATATTTTGTAAATACATGACTAGTGCAGTAAGTTACGCACAGTCATTAAGCTCAACTCTTTTCAAACTGAGCCAAACTTGTACAGTGTCACTTCAAGGTTTTTAAATAATTGGGAGGATAAAAGATGTGTGACAGAAGTGTGAAAGTAAGAGAAAATGGAAAATATACAATGGAGAGTGAGGACAACCAGCGAATTTTTTCTGCCGCTCAACGCAACTTTTTATTATTTGTCTACGTCAAGCTTTTGCTTTCAATGTTTAGATATACTGTCTCGAATGTGTTGTGTGTAGTTTAGTGTAGACCTTAGAGAAAGTATTTTAAGTCTCATAAGACGGAAACGTAGTCACGAATTAGTGTTATACACTTCTTTGTGGCCACATTTAACCGGATTATGGCACTTGAAAACTAACTTACATACTAATGATAGACAGACACACATGTTAGAAGGTAAATTATATTATTAGGTACAGCCAAACACGCAAACAACCAGGAAAACAAACATATAAAGTACATACATTTTTTAGATCAAAGGGAGATAACTCCGGGTCAGGGGACACAATAGACAGCGAAACACTAACTTAACAGTGAAAGATACTTTACACGCGGAAGCGAGATAGGTAAAGCCTGTCGCACACAGCTTGTGCAATGGTTGTTTAATATTATATGGGGGACATGAAGCAATTCGTGTGTTGATCCTAAAAAAATTTAAAATTTAAATTTCAAATCCCGAAACAACCAAATAATCAATTTTATCATTGCTCACTGGATTTAGGAGGCCTGGTGTTCCTTGCCAGTGAGAAGTCCTGATCGTTCGGGTCCACATCGATTAACGGACGTCAGTCGCGGCGATTGGGCAATCTTGAGCATAGCCTACGATGGGTAGCGTTGTGGTATTCCGGTGTGATAATTTGGCGTGTCCAGTGTGTGCTGCGTGGTTACACACCCGCTTCACACGCGTGATCCGGGGCTTGTTTCCGGATCCGGTCAGGGATATGCACTACTGACGAGCTCAAACGAAGGCGAAACTCGAGTATAGTGCTTCCATGACGTGGATAGGCCTTAGGTTCGTGCCGGAGTGCGATCGGCGTTGCCAGTAGTGGGTTGTGCTCAATATTTAAATTTCAAATCCCGAAACAACCAAATAATCAATTTTATCATTGCTCACTGGAGTTAGGAGGCCTGGTGTTCCTTGCCAGTGAGAAGTCCTGATCGTTCGGGTCCACATCGATTGACGGACGTCAGTCGCGGCGATTGGGCAATCTTGAGCATAGCCTACGATGGGTAGCGTTGTGGTATTCCGGTGTGATAATTTGGCGTGTCCAGTGTGTGCTGCGTGGTTACACACCCGCTTCACACGCGTGATCCGGGGCTTGTTTCCGGATCCGGTCAGGGATATGCACTACTGACGAGCTCAAACGAAGGGCGAAACTCGAGTATAGTGCTTCCATGACGTGGATAGGCCTTAGGTTCGTGCCGGAGTGCGATCGGCGTTGCCAGTAGTGGGTTGTGCTCAATATTTAAATTTCAAATCCCGAAACAACCAAATAATCAATTTTATCATTGCTCACTGGAGTTAGGAGGCCTGGTGTTCCTTGCCAGTGAGAAGTCCTGATCGTTCGGGTCCACATCGATTGACGGACGTCAGTCGCGGCGATTGGGCAATCTTGAGCATAGCCTACGATGGGTAGCGTTTTGGTATTCCGGTGTGATAATTTGGCGTGTCCAGTGTGTGCTGCGTGGTTACACACCCGCTTCACACGCGTGATCCGGGGCTTGTTTCCGGATCCGGTCAGGGATATGCACTACTGACGAGCTCAAACGAGGGCGAAACTCGAGTATAGTGCTTCCATGACGTGGATAGGCCTTAGGTTCGTGCCGGAGTGCGATCGGCGTTGCCAGTAGTGGGTTGTGCTCAATATTTAAATTTCAGATCCCGAAACAACCAAATAATCGATCCTAAAAAAATCAACTTTGTATGGGTAGTAAGTTAATTTACTATTTGAGGGCAGGTCTTATAAGACAATGGTCCGGTTCAGACAAACCTCTAATAAATATAATATTGCGATTAAGAAGAGGGCTCACGCCAACCAGACAAGTTTGTGGCGATCACCAGTAGCCAAGTAAAGTAATACTACATTGTGACAATAGTCAGTAGAGGTCTATTGAGTTACCCAGAACCAAGTTATCAGTAGTCTTTGACAAAAATTAGATACAATAATTTTTAGAAACCTCTTGCGTCACAACCAGGAGTCAAAGTTTGTAACGCAACACAGGAGGGGAGGGTGTGTGTCAAAGACTAAAATAGATAGGAGGGAAGAGTGTCTACCTCAAGTAGATTAGAGGTAACCCAGTGCCCCTACATGAGGGCAGGGTAGGGGTAGTGAGTAGATAGGAAGGGGAACTGTCAAACAGTTCTCTCATGAGACACGGAGGTGTCAACCAGAGAGTAAGCACTCTGGTCACGGTGTAATCACGCCAACATGATGGACACCAAGCACTAGAATGGAACTCAAGAGTAGACTACTACTCTAAGCGTGTTGAATGATGTAGCACGCAAAAGCCGAAGTGCGCACGAGGTCCTTCCGCGTACTGTGTAATCAGCACGCGGAGAATCGTCAGATGGGGGACAGACTTCGTAGGGAACACATCGCTTAGCGTCGATGCGTATTTCTTTAGATGAGTAGATAGATTTAGCAGTAGGGCTAGGGACGACTAGTGATAGGAAATTCTGTGTATTCATGTGTGATTCATTAGAGACAGTTTTGTGCATTTATGTAATGTAAAGAGCCAGTGGCAATAAAAATATGTAATCAATTCCTCTCGTACGACTAACAAATCTTTTTGTGTGGTGCGAGAGAAGTTTATCCCGTAATGCCGGTAGCATCGCTTGATGACACCGAGCTACGGCGCAACACACGGAAACCCCCTGAATATTCGGCGCAACACAGGGAACCCCTGGATGTGACGTCATACCCTGGGATTCCCTTTTGTTTGGGGTGAAAGAAAGCAAAAGTACCCTCTTCCAAACCAACTTAATGGAATTTCTCCTGTAACTGTGTATTACAACACATTTCACAATGTTCCATTTGTAATCTTCCTGGAAATAAATTCACGTCTACCGCGAATAGCATTACAAACGCGCAAAAAAGCATATGGGGTTTCATAAAATCCTGAAATCTGTTTTCAAATTTGAGGTTTAAGTCAAAGAAGCGTATTTATCCGCCACCTAATGTGTGAAATATGGTTGCAATGACAATGTAGGAAAGTGAATAAAGTTTTTTGTCCTAAACAGTTGTTCCCAAAGACCAAAATTCATCTGAAATGCAGAAATATGATCATACATCTTATTAATTAATTGATATTTCCCTTGTATAGGAGTATTAACGTCTTTTAGGTGGCTAGTTATATCGATCAGAAATGCAAAGTCTTTGTCTTTAAACTCTGGGATATTTTTTTACTTGCTTGCAAAGAATGGCTGTATTTCTTGCTGCAAATTAAATACTCTTTGAGGAGGCAGAAGTATTGCCAATGCACCAGGGAAGGGTTCTATATTGGCCAAGACCTACTAACACGTTCTAGTCGTGCGTCCTGGGCAACAGGCCCTTCGGGGTCCTGGCTAACGTAGTAGGATCGCTGATTCTTCCGAAGTCGGAGAGCATCTGCCTGCACGGCGAGGAACCACCAGTCTGCACACCTATAAGCCAGACATGAGACAACAGATACTCACGCAAACCTCAAGTCCGGTATGACATCACATTGATGTTGGACAACAGGATGTCTTCATCCGACATACAAGACTTCACACTGGAGTTCACAGCCAGTGAATACAAGCAGCAAACACTCTTTTCAACATTTTGGCACGAGTCAGCCATCTTACTTCTGCATAAAATATAACGTCATTGTACTCTGAGTCCAAAGACTTTAGAAATTCTTGGAACTGACAATGATTCAACCAATAAGACTTAATGAAGATCACTATTTTGACGACCACTTTCATGACATGGTCCATTGTGAAGGACTTCGAACATAAATTATCCTTATGTATAATGCAATGAAAATTTAGAAGTGAATGGCGGCCTCATTTTCAATCAATTTTACTAAACTTTTGTGTTTCCCAACCATTGCTGGAGCACCATTGGTTGTTAAGCCGGATAAGTTGTTAAGTTGCAACGAAAAGTGATTCAATGTCGATGTAACTGCCTCTATAAAATCTCGTGACTTAGTAGTGTCCTTAAGTGGATACAGTGCCGTTAATTCTTCTGTCTTTTTAAAATGGACATCAACACTGTCAGCAGCTTGCTTGCGACAGGTCTTTCAGGACTCCCCTACTTTTGCACCGCACGAAATAACAACTCGTGTCATTTGCAAAAGGAATGCAATTTATTTAGAGCTGGCAATTTTACAAGCTCTGCGAGCGGCATGCTTCATTGACATTAAACAACATGGATGTAATGAAGCGGTGAGAATGATACTAATAATCACAATCTGAATCTAAAGCCTAATATTAACTATTGTCTTGAAAACTTATAGCATTTGTCAAGAACACGTCTGCTCTCTAATCGTCTCCAGCCTCGTCTGTCCTCACGCTACACATTGCGTGGTCAAGCACGGCCGCTGTATTCTCCGTGCATTAGCGAGTCTTGCGTGCATAGTGTCCTCAACACGCTGGCTCATGAACTTGAGTAACCGGGTACTCCACGGTTACTCGTAAGGCCAAGCTTCCCAATGGCTTGGGGAAGCCCTCGCTCAACTGCCCTTAGTGCTCCCTTGGTTGACACAAATGTGTCCCCTGTTGAAGCTATTTATAGCGCTGGTGTCTCTCCTGTCTGGTGTCTCCCTACTAGACTTGTCTTAACTCTTATTAACTCTCTAAACACTTATTGGGGATTCTGACAAACACCCCTGATAAAAATCGCCAGTTAGGCAGTATCTGCCATATCTGTGCTTTCATCTAATGCTAGAGCAAAACATATAAACTCGGATGCTCGACTTTTCAACTTATCTTAAATATTGATTATGTGTTTGTTTCGGGATTTGAAATTTAAATATTGAGCACAACCCACTACTGGTAACGCCGATCGCATTCCGGTATGAACCTAAGGCCTATCCACGTCAATATGGAAGCACTATACTCGAGTTTCGCCCTTGTTTGAGCTCGTCAGTAGTGCATATCCCTGACCGGATCCGGAAACATCTTAAATATGCTTCCCAATGACGTTCACACGCCTAGTAATAGTCTGACGGGACAGTCTTATTTTTGAGAAATCATTCTTCTTTTCGGGGCACACAATTTAAACGACGCTCTCCAAACATTCCTTAACCAATTCCCCATCTGAATATGACTTCGATATTGTTGCTAGTATCACGGCTACTGCATAACTAGCTTTTACATTGCAAGTTGACTCTAAACCCGCTCTAGCTCATTTGTTGTGCAGAAATGTTTTTAAAAAGTCATTTACTTTGTCTAATCGAAATTGCCCTTTGTACTTACCGAACTTATTTGCATGTTTATTCTCGTAGTGCCGTTTGATGTTATACTCTTTAAAAACAGAAACAGATTCGTTGCATATCAAACAAGTGTGCTTTGTTTTAATTTCCATGAACAAATAGTTTATAGTCCACCTGCCTTGACAACTTCTTAATTCTTCTCTTCTTTGGTCCAATGTCAACTAGTTGACGCCATGGTAGGTCTTCGTTTTTAATTCAAAACAATAAAACACCACGGGTAATATTAATTAATAATTTTTTTTTTGTTCGCATATCCTTTACAGGACATCGTTGTCAACATTAGCATCTTTCAGCTGATTGTTGATTTCTTGGCAAGATTATGCTCAGTAGTTTGCCATTGCTTTCTGAGCGACCGGCTCAATACCCCGTAAGTTACCGATGCGGAAAGAACCGCTACCAGTCTCGCGCAACGTCACGTTACTTACGAGAGTATACGAGATTTCGGAGAAAGTCGTGTAGCCTCTAGACTAGAGAATGTAAACATTATAAAATGACACAAAGTAGTGCAGCTTTACATAACAGAATTACGACACGTACAGGACGTTGCGGCGATTAGCCTTCATCAGCAAACAAACACATTCACAAACACAACATATAGTCAAGGAGATCTTATGTGGCTACATCAAAAGGTGACAACAGGACGAGAAGAACAAAAGGATGAAAAAAATGAAAGCAATGAAGAGAAAATGGGAATTGGAAAAATGTTAATACTATTAATACTTACCTCACAAATCCGATTTGTGTGTAACCCAGGATATCACCGATGTAGTTTTTTTTTTTAAAAATACCCGCATACCCAATTATACCCAATTTTATTCATTTTATTCATTTTACTCTAGACCAGAGAGAGCAGCTAATAATAATTAATTAATTTAAATTACATAAATAAAACGTTTCAGGGTTTACTTAATAATAGAATCGATATGGTAGACAGGGTACTTGGATAAAGTAGTTTGAACTATTATTATAAATATGATAAATATGTATTTTAAAGTCGATCGCAAAATCTCTCCAGACGCAGTGGTGATAATAGAACGAAACTACAGAATAACCCGGAAGTTTGTCAGGCTGGACTGAAAGACGCCAAAGACCAAAGTGTGTGTGTGTGTGTGTGTGTGTGTGTGTGTGTGGTGTGTGTGTGTGCGTGAGAGAGAGAGAGAGAGAGAGAGAGAGAGAGAGAGAGAGAGAGAGAGAGAGAGAGAGAGAGAGAGAGAGAGAGAGAGAGAGAGAAAAGCTGAAGTCTCATATTAAATTTTATCAACACCTAGCTTCGGACCAAAAAAAAAAACTAAATAACCGTGAGTGTCAAATAGCGGGATATTTGAAATAGCTAAACTCTATAAATGTTCCCGAAAATGAGGGATATTTACAATCTCTCAAAACCAATGAATTTTTTTTCCAAAAATGTCAGATATTTCAAATTTCTCTTAGCTATAAATTAAAAATACATGACACGAACGACACATGATGTAATGTTCTTTTGGTGATAAAGTTAATATTTATGTTCAATTGACCTAGCTCCGCGGGCCGCATCATGACTCCCGGTGGACCGCATGTGGCCTGCAGGCCTCGTGTTGGCCAAACCTGCTTTAGACATTCTTATAACAAGCCATAATTTCAAGAGACTATATGCTAACTCTTGTATAAGGCTTTCTGCCTATTACCGTTGAAATACCCTAACGGCCAGTCACAGTAAGCATGATTGTGGTAATAATAAAATACATTTTCAGTGCTCCTTTATGAATCCAGTACTAGGGAAATACTGTGGTCTGTGTGGACTGATGTGTGAGAGTGTATGCGCGCTGTCATAGTCTGTCAGGGTGTACAGTCGGAATGAGATATAAACAGTGTTGGAGATCGACTGCAGCCAACATTCTCTGTGGAGAAGACATTTGATCGACTGACAGACTTAAGGTCTCACAAACAGAACAAATATCATTCATGTATAACACACAGCTATCAATATAGAAGAACATGTGTCATTGTAGAGGCACAGATAGTGCATTAACTGGTATGGTTTTGATCCTGCAATATAAACAAATACAATCACACATAATACTTAGACTTAAAGTCTTTATCACGGCAACGTAAAACGTCAACCAACACCTAATGAAAATGAGGATAGCACAAACATCAATGGAATGTCAAAGGATACAACAAACCTGCAGTGTTGATAATAAAAGCTAGAAGCAATATCCGATGATACATGTTGACAACTGTGTCACCATCACTTCCTGAAATAAACAAGGATTGAAGTATATTTAAAATGCAGTATGTCAAAAGACTGTCATGGATGACTTGGCCACGTGGCATGGTCGAGACAGAAACACGGAGCTGATCCACGACTTTGGTGATCGAGTGATATGGCAAAACATGACCGGCCACGCTTATCGGCATGGCACATGATGGATGGATGGACAGAACACTACTCTGCTGTTTACAGTTCAGAGACAGAACATGATTATTACCTGTTTTGCACGACGGATATAGCTGTGAATGTTTCTGTAGTGGGCTTCCTTCTTAACAGCCAAGCTGTTGGCCCTCTATTCATTAAAGTTTATAGATTGATTCGTATGTTCGTGTGTTGTCCCCTCATTTGACAACGTATTTATTCTCACGTTTCTTGGAATGCCACACTATGTCAGTTTCCACCGCAGTATTACTCTTCTGTTGGTATTCAATGTGTTTAGTGTGTGTGTTTTTTTCAATACCAGTTGTTTGTCACCGCTGAGAGCTCGTGGAATTGAAAATTCATCACTGTGGAATACAAACTGTTGCCATTGACATTGTGCTGATGCTGTAATGTTTAGGACCTGCAATTCATCTGAATAGTTGGAGCAAAATATCCCAGTAAGTGTGCACGTGGATTAAGCTCTGTGATCTGCCCAGACCTTAATCTGTGTTGGACGATTCCAGTAGGTTGCTGACTGCTCTCAGTTGCATAAAATTCAATCCATCTTTCCTCCAATAGTCATCTTCCTCTTTCAACAAATGGTCCGTCACAGTTTTTCCAGTAACTTTTACCAATATTTAATAGCGCAGACTGGGTTAGTATCTTGTCGTCAGATAATTTGAATGCATTGCAAACAATTAGGTATTTAGCTCCAGCGAAAAGAAGAGACATACTAAACAGACACGATGTACATACCTTACAAAGAACTCCATCACAGTTGAAAACCACAAAATAAAAATCAAAAATGAGAAACAATCAATATATAATACTAAAGTATTAAAATAAAACAATAAGTATTATAGGAGAACAAAACACTGCCGACGTTTCTGTTCAAAAACCTTTGTCAAGGACAGGACAACACAAACAGATAAAAAGCGAAATAAAGCACACAAAATAAAATAAAATTGAACACAGCTTCTTGTTGATAGGAGGTAAACAGAAATGGTGGTTTACACAGGTGCAGAACGGTACTCAGGGGCTACAAAAGTTTGTGTTGCCAAATGGCGTGTAAACAGTCCGATATGAATAAAACATAGGGAAGATAGTATAGTTATACTGTGGCATTAACAACGGTATTGATTCCTGCTGGGTGAGTCCTGTCCAGAGAGTTTATTAATTGGCTTTCAATTTTAACTCTAATAGAGTTGTTAGAGAAGCAAGGTTTCAATGCAGTGACCCATACATCATCGACTCCATCGTGGTTAGAAGAATTAAAGTGGTTGGGGACAAGTTTGTCAGCGCCTTGATTAATGTCTCTAAGGTGTTCCCTAAAGCGGTCGGCAAGGCGTCTGCCAAATTGACCAATGCATTTCATGTCACATCTTTTGCAGATGATAACATATATAAGTGCCATGAGATGGATTACGCGAAACACAGCAAGTGTGTCAATCGTAGAAAATAGAGAGATGTTGTTGACACACAGTTAAAAAATGCAAGCGAACGCCGCTAACATTAGTGGGCGGAGCTAATGCGTCACGTGACTGCGCCCAGATGAAGACCGGAAAGGAAGCGTCGGTCAGTAGGCGCTGGGACGTGAAGAGGAGAAAATCGATTTGGAGAATTGTGAAAGTGTTTCAGTGTTCGAAAGTATTCCAAGGAATGGGAAACATTTGAGATGCAGTTGTGTGAAGATTGTGTCGATTGTGAACGACAGCAATGATGGAGCAACCCACAGAAGCTGTCGCTTGATGAACACAAACGTGATGGCTAGACAGCTGGCCCTGGTGTGACAACACTTCAACAAGAATGGCCGGCAGATGCACGGCGTGACCAGATGTGTGAGTAATGCTGAGTAGTGATGTGTTAACTGGTAAATCATTAATTAGATAAGATGTATTCTGTCATACAGATCAGATGTAGCAATGATGGACATCATACGATTAGATAAGCAAGACATTATATATTGGCAGACGGCTTGATGGGCAGAACGCGAAACGGTAGGAGCCGGCGGACCATACCAGACCCGTGTAGTACTGCGGAACAATAAATATGCTTGTATTGTTTAAGGACGCGACTGACTTTTCTGTTGTGTGCATCTTAGATCTGAGAGTGATACAAGTTTTGTACGAGCCCATTATGAACATTTAACCTAGACAAATACCAAGATGTCGGACTGTCATAAGTCGGGGTGCCCCACCGGCTAGATGAAAGTATTTTTCACTGGCGAGCAACACCAAATAGTCAGAAACTGACTAGGGACAAAAACTATATGGCTGAACTATAGATTAAGCCCTGAATATCCAACGTACAGCTCCAAGTGGCTCGTTACAAAATGAAATGAACTGTGCTGAATATTCGCCAAGGAATGGGAAAGAGAAGGTTAGCTAAGATAGATGTTTAAGTCTAAATATATGAGTATAGACGACTATCTCAGTACAGGTTTTTCTCCCTGACTGCTCCCTTCCTTGGTGTCTAAGTGAACCCCCACCAATGTACACAACAACACGTATGCACAATTGGAAAAAATATAATGACAGAACTATGAGTTACAATACTACAACATTTATTTACTAATCATAGACATCTGATGGTTTTCAATATGTGGATGATGAAATCATATAACATATTGTGATGAGAAACATTACGTAACTTTACTTGTTACTTGATCTATCTGGAACTGTGGTCCAGATCCCCACTCTCCAGTAGACACAACGAAAAGAAGCTTGCCGGTATTCTGACGAATCCTGTCAGTCCTGACACGACCTAGTCTTCACTCGTACTTGAGATCTACAACATAGGTGCTCCTTGTGAGAGCTGTTCTGAAGTCAAACATTTTCTGACATGAAACAGGCTAGGGACCCTTATTTAAGCTGAATCCAGCAGACAGTATTATCTTCTTGGCACCTTTCTGTCTGGTATGACAGAAACATGCTGACCTCCTAAGGTAATTAATTCTATTCAAATGTGGGGCCAGTTCACACCTCTTTTCTCATGCAGACTGACTTATCTCCCCCTGGCAGTCATAAATCTTTTCTGAACCACTAACCCTCACCATAGTGTCACACCTAGATGGTTTTGAGTTGCCAGCCCCAGATCAGTTTCACAGTCTGCCCTACAGTGGGGGTAATTGTCAGTTTGACCTGTAACACCTTTAAGCTGGACTGCCTGGTTTTACAACCCTAGTCTGATGGTCTGTGTGATATCATTCTGGGTTTATTGCAATTCCCACCATCCTGTTTTAGTAGCCAGCAGCCATCTGTTCTGACACTTCAAAGTTGAATGGGTTCCTTTTGCTACAACATTTTATGCCTCTATGTGTGCAGGCCTGATTGTTCTGTCTTTCATTTCTCCTCCTTTATTATAGAGAATTGCATTTGTTCTTCTGCAACTTCTCTATATGGTGAACCGAAAATTGTTCTGGGAAGTAAAGGCTGCAAATTTGTGACAGAGCTTCCCCCTAAAAAAAAAGTTTCTGCCAGAAATCTTTTGTCAAGCACGCCGTACATCCCAGAATAATGTCTAAGCACTCTCCGTTCTCTATCTGCCTAAAGGTTTCCAATATTCCTTGTGGCAGTGGGTTGTCCTGCCTCTGCATAAAGACGTCCCATTTCCATAATCCAAGGATACTCTGGATAGATCCTTGTACCTGGTTTTTGGCCAGTATTCCATGCAATAGCTCGGTAAAATCCGGTAATTGTCAGGAGGTTGTAATTTTACCCCTCTGGGAAAGATCACAATCAACGGGATTCGTCTACGCCTGTGGGCGACTGTCTTAGTCCACTCCCTCACGTGATTTATTCCTTTCAGCCGAGGATGTCCCCGTAGTGAAGTCTCACATAAGCTGGCCACAGCAAAGCTTGTCTCCGTGATTTTCCTACATCCTTTATAGATTCTTAACTGATCCATGAATATCTTCCTTTTGAAAGGAATAATGTTACACATCATGGTCCCATGATATAAATTCAACTGGCGCTTTCCTCCTTCAAAGTCGGGCGTAACAATCGTCCCTCCTCGGTGTCGCGGTTTCTTCCCCTGATATTCAGTTAATGGGCTGAGTTTCTCTGCATTAGAGTTTCATGTACAAACCGTGCTAGAAATTGGAAATTTAGTGTGCCAAGTTGTCCTGCCTTGAGAAATAACATAGTTACTCCAGGGCGATAAAGTGGTGTTACTTTTGAATAAAGTATCCACAAATAGCTGATCTACTCCTATCAAATCGACCTGACTGAAGAGTAGATTGAGTCCTAAGAGTGTTGATTCCAAACCACTCTTGACTTCTGTTACTTCAGGTCCCTGTTGCTGGAATTCCCTGATAACTTCAGCTTATGAGATGATAGGCGTTTCTTCCTCCATCTAGTGCAAAGAATTTTCTTCTTTAGCAACTACAGACAATGTTGTCTGCACAATATCAGAGTCCATATTCTGGCTCATGACAATTCCCTGTGTTTCCTGAGTCTCCGAACTGGTATACTGTGAGATAACAAATGGAAATGTTTCCTGGTCTGGATGTTCCTCTCTGGTCGTGCTTTCATGGGCTAAGTCCAGTTGAGGTAAATCCTGTGGTGGGCTGGTGTCTAAACAATCCATCACATTACGTAAATCATTTGAACTGATGTCTAGTGTCTTTTCCTGAGCTGCAGCCTCAAAGATCACAAGGGGTTCCGGATCGTCCTTCATCCCACTGTCAGTCAAATTTAATCCCACTTCTTGCTTGCCTAAGCTGAAGGGAATAATAAGGTCGGTTACCTCTCGATCTCCGACCTCCTTTAAAGATAGTCCTCAGGTCATCTTCCTCTTGAGTTTCACCTCTCGTTGAAGTAAAATGAGATTCCTGGGAGTCTTGTACTGGCAGACCAGTTAATCCACTAATCTTGTAGGTACGAAACAGTTGTCCTCTGGGTAACTGTTAGTAGGCAAATTATCTGAACTGATAACTGATGCTTCTTCCTGCGTTGCAGTATTGAAATTCACCTGGGATTCCGTTTCTTCCTTCCTCCCTATTTCAGTCAGATGTAATTCCACTTCGTGATTCTGTGAACAGAAGGGAATGTGAGAATCGCCTAAGTCTCTGCCTGCGACCTCATTAAAGGTTGTCTTCAGTTCCTTTTTCTCTCGAGATTCATTTCTCGTAGCAGTCAAGTGGTTTTCCTGAAGGTCCTCTACTGTTAAACCACTATTACCGTGCTGCAATCAGTTATCACGTTTGTGACTGTTTGAAGTGCCCTTGGCACGTTTATTCTTCCCTCTTTTTCCGTTTAGGACTGGGTCGAATGGAAACCTGTAGTTCCCGGTCCACTACCTCTGATTCCGCGGTGGGTGGCAAAGATGTCCCTTTCTTCTTGGTTGGGTGAGCATCCATATCTCCTACCTTATGTTCCTCTAGAAAGGTTATCTTCTCTGCATGGACTACTTCCATATGCTTTTTATTAATCTCTGCTTCTTCAGTTTTGCTACGCTCTTTTGCTTCAAATAACTCATCAATTGTTTTAGTCATCTTTTCCTCCGCCATGTCTCACTCTTTCATCTCGTCTCTGATGTATATTTCTAATTGTTCTCCTGTTAAGCCCTCTATTATGTGTAACCTTCTCGTGGACTCTACGTAATCTGTGCGCGCCTTCAGATAATCTAGATCCTGGGAAAGTGAGTCCATATTTGTTAATGGCTATATTCAGGTAAGCTCCTATGTATCTATCAAATTCAGAGCTAAGCTAGAAAGACAAGAGTGAACCAATGACAGCAGAAACTAAACCAATGTGTAGAGTTTAGCCTCAGCAGTGAAAGACAACTGAAAGTAATATTCAAGTAGTTTCTGGCGACCGCAGTGAAGTAAGTGTGAGAGATATACTACACAGTAATCAATCCTAATATTTACCTAAATAAAATATTAAAATGCACTGCATACATGTCATAATGAAAATGGCATAAGTAAGCATAGAATGGCAAATCAATCAAGCAGTTAAATCATCAAACACATCAATGTAATTATGATTAAAGTGATCAGTTATCATTAAATGATGAATGATACACTAAATGATAAGAATTAAAATACTTATCCATAAATGATAGATGAGGTAGTTTTCTCATAAGTTCTTATCTGTTATACACTTTTGAAAAGTTATATCTATACTCTGTAACTTCCTCAACTGAAATTAGCTACATCTGATGATAGTCTATTTTGATGACTGAAGATTACAAGAGTTAAATTTTAAAATCGTATGTCTAGGGTCCAGTACCGGAGTCTATTGAAAGCGAGAAGTCCGAATTCAAATTCCAGACGAGAAGCCCAATCTGTCATAAGTTTTGACGAGAAGCCCAATCTGTCCTAGCCCCACCGGCTAGATGAAAGTATTTTTCACTGGCGAGCAACGCCAAATAGCCAGAAACTGACTAGGGACAAAAACTATATGGCTGAACTAGATTAAGCCCTGAATATCCAACGTACAGCTCCAAGTGGCTCGTTACACAATGAAATGAACTGTGCTGAATATTCGCCAAGGAATGGGAAAGAGAAGGTTAGCTAAGATAGATGTTTAAGTCTAAATATATGAGTATAGACGACTATCTCAGTACAGGTTTTTCTCCCTGACTGCTCCCTTCCTTGGTGTCTAAGTGAACCCCCACCAATGTACACAACAACACGTATGCACAATTGGAAAAAATATAATGACAGAACTATGAGTTACAATACTACAACATTTATTTACTAATCATAGCCATCTGATGGTTTTCAATATGGGGATGATGAAATCATATAACATATTGTGATGAGAAACATTACGTAACTTTACTTGTTACTTGATCTATCTGGAACTGTGGTCCAGATCCCCACTCTCCAGTAGACACAGAAAAAAGAAGCTTGCCGGTATTCTGACGAATCCTGTCAGTCCTGACACGACCTAGTCTTCACTCGTCCTTGAGATCTACAACATAGGTGCTCCTTGTGAGAGCTTTTCTGAAGTCAAACATTTTCTGACATGAAACAGGCTAGGGACTCTTATTTAAGCTGAATCCAGCAGACAGTATTATCTCCTTGGCACCTTTCTGTCTGGTATGACAGAAACATGCTGACCTCCTAAGGTAATTAATTCTATTCAAGTGTGGGGCCAGTTCACACCTCTTTTCTCATGCAGACTGACTTATCTCCCCCTGGCAGTCATAAATCTTTTCTGAACCACTAACCCTAACCATAGTGTCACACCTGGATGGTTTTGAGTTGCCAGCCCCAGATCAGTTTCACAGTCTGCCCTACAGTGGGGGTAATTGTTAGTTTGACCTGTAACACCTTTAAGCTGGACTGCCTGGCTTTACAACCCTAGTCTGATGGTCTGTGTGATATCATTCTGGGTTTATTGCAATTCCCACCATCCTGTTTTAGTAGCCAGCAGCCATCTGTTCTGACACTTCACAGTTGAATGGGTTCCTTTTGCTACAACATTTTATGCCTCTATGTGTGCAGGCCTGATTGTTCTGTCTTCCATTTCTCCTCCTTTATTATAGAGAATTGCATTTGTTCTTCTGTAACTTCTCTACATGGTGAACCGAAAAATGTTCTGGGAAGTAAAGGCTGCAAATTCGTGACACGGACATTGGGCATTGCCGTAGACACGTGGCCCAATTGTTTCTGAATTAGTCATCAGCCATCTAGACACGAAACCGTCACTTGGCACGTGGGGTCTACGTCCGTTTGATATTGAACCCAAAGGTAACAAAGAATGATACTTCATCATCATAGTTGCTGAGTTAGCAAGTAAACAGTGCCATCAGAACATAGAATTAACAGTGAAAAGTTGTGTTCACGAAGTCAAAGAGAGTGACATTGATCAAGGTCAGCAGATAAAGATGGCTACCAACTAGAACAGATCGTCTCACGTCTCAGCCCAACATCACACTACGTGATCGTTTAACATAATAAATCAGTGTGCAGTGGCAAGAATTTATCAAAATTCCAAAATTAATTTCAAGGAGAATTATGGCACTCAGCCACACCAAACAACACTACAGAGCCTTCCTCGTGTGCTTTACGCACCACAATGCACTATTAAACTAATGACAATGTCAGGTTCAAGAATATTTTTCAGATTCACTTGTCATCATACAGCAGTAGTAGGGCAAGAACTTTTCACATCACGTTTCTGGAGCAGCACCTTTGGAGGAGCCAACTTGGACTGATTCCTAATCAACCCAGAGTGCAGCTAAGCGAGTCCCTATCAAGTTCTGACCAATTCCGGAGTGGAGCCAAGCATCTGGACCAAGCCATCAAGGACACCGGAGCTGAATATACACAGGTTGAGTTGCTTCCATTTGATTTGTGTATGTGTCTTGCTTGGTAGTTCAGAGTCAACAGGCACCCTTTCATTACTATGTTTACTCACCCTCATCATTAGTGGGAGGTTGGTGGTCTACTTTTGTGGTTATTTCATCATCACCCAAAAGAACGTTCCGTTCGGTTAGCATTCGAAATTGACTTAGAATTCAAGTAAATTTTCGACTGCTAGCGTGAACTTTGTCTTGTTTTGTAACCTAGTCCATTATTTGTTGTTCTTTAAACTCATTAAGGGTATCTATTATTTGTAATTATTTTGTCCACAGGTGTTATGTCATTTAGCTATAACTTCTGATAGGGTTATTGTTGTCCAGTATTGTTATCATTCTTGTTGAACAGCAGTACAGCAAGTTATCACAGTCAGCTTCACCAGAGTAAGATTAACAGAGACTCTGACTGAAATAGATTCTTTCTATTGAGATTCTTTACCATTGGCAGCACAGATACTATTATCTGAAGACATTGTGCATAGTTTCAACTACAGGTTATTGACACATATATAGTAGACAGGTACTCAACCACAACATGTCTACATTAGCAGACTTTATTGCACTTGGGGAGAAATGTGGCTATAAAGGCCAAGAACTGATGACTTGGGCAGGAAAAAGGCTCAGAATTTCAGGCACAACAAAGAGAAGACAGGGCCGCAGTTAGAGAGGCTAGAGAAGCACAAGATAAAGCAGCTAGAGATTTTAGGGAAGCACAAGAAAAACAAAGAGATAAAGACTTAGCTGTAGAAAGAGAAAGATTAGATCTCGAAGCAAAAAGACTACAGGTTGAAAAAGACAAACTGGCAGCCGATCAAATCATGAAAGACAAAGATATTGAGGGTAACATTAAAGTTAAATTGTTAGAAATGGAAAAGGAAGCTGAAATTGCAAGAATAAATTAGCAGTCAAAACCTTTGACCCCATCAAAAGATATCAGGGTATCATTAGAAACTTCACGCAAGGTGACTCGGTATCAGCATGGGTGACTAATTTCGAAGTCCTCATGAACCACTATAAGGTTCCAATTGAAGAGTGGGCGATCTTATTTCATAAGCACCTCGCCCTGGAGCCTCTCAAAGTGGTAGAGATGATACCTGAGAATCGTCGAACAGATTATCAGTACATAAAAGAGCGAGTCCTAGCACAATTTTCCTTAGATCAGGCAGGACTTCGCACAGCTTACAAGGCTTTAACCCCGAAGGCAAACCAGATCTTCTTAGACTTAACAGCTGAAACCACATCACTAGTTGATAAATGTCTCAAATCAGCAGGGGTAGGTACTGACTTTGGCAAATTAAGAGATCTAATGCTTAGAGACAAATTAGTCTCAGCAGTGCCTGATAACATGGCAACGTTTCTGATAGAACATACATGTGCATCCGTAGCTGAGATGACGTCCAGAGGAGAAGCGTACTACAACGCACATAAATAAGGTTTTGCAGAAGGGGCCCAACCTGAACTAATAATAGGGGCGGCAGCCAGATTGTCAAATCAAAAGAGTAGTAATCCATCAAATAGATACCACCAATACAATGACCAAGACAGAGGTAGTCGACCATACCAATACAGACCAATCCAGCAGAGACCATATAACACACCAAGTAGAGGTAGAATGATAGATTGCAATTACTGCAACAGACAGCACGGATCACTTGAAATGTGTGACAGGAATCCAAGTTATGACTCACACATAAAGAACCTATCGGTAAAAAGACTAGACAAGGTCTCAGACTATAGAAGCAATGTAAAATGTTATCTTTGACATAGTTTTGGACACATAGCCAAGACTTGTAAATTAAAGCAACTGATGAACGCCAACCTGGCATATGTAACGTCTAGCAGAGACGAGGACGAACCACATAGCACAAATACACCAGACATAGATACGAGAAAATACGAAAATAGCAATAATGGGAGATACATACAAGAAGCTAACTCAGCTCAGGATGATAAGACAACTCCAAAGTTCCAAATGACACTTGTGAATGGAAGGCGGTAAGCATGATCAGGGACACAGCTACCTCAATGGTGGGTGTAAATAGAAAACTGATAAAGGACGAGGACTATACAGGCGACAAAGTGACTTGTAAAACATTTGGCGGTTCTCTAGAACAATACAACACAGCAATGATAGACATTGACTGCCCATATTACCAAGGACAAATAGCAGCAGCAGTCCTACCACAATCGACAGCAGACCTAATGTTAGGAACTATTGAAAATGTAAAAAAATGTACAAGACAAGACACAGAAAAATGGGGAAAATGTATGGGATTGACAGATGAGGAAAGGAAAACATACACGCAACAGATTGATAAATTTAAAATAATAACAACTTATGTCACACAGGCAGATACAAACCAATGTTCAGTAATGCACATCAAGGACATATGACAAAACGTCAGACCTCTCACAAGATAACTTCAGTTATCATAAACTCTTGTCTTGTGATGTGTATATAGTTAGAGATAGTTTAGTGTAGATATAATTTTTTTTTAATACAGAATGAATGCTTAGTTATGATAGTATTGGTTAAATGAACATACTGTGATAAAAACATCAAATGACAGAATAAGAACATTAACTACAGCTCTCATATAAAAGATCTAAAGTGATATTACATACTGTCGAAGCGATGCCTTCATGATAGTATATTATGATCAGATGTCAAATGTAGTTAAAGTGATACTTCTACTTTATTCTGATGTTGATATCTATGAAATGTCATGCAAATATGTAAACCATTGATGTAAATAGCAAACAAAAACAGTGCAAATGTACATCACATCACCTGTAAATCAACTCATATCCAGGGTGCTTGCTGAATCAACGGAACAGCACTCTGAATTGCTAAACACTAAACAGGACATTTGCATGTCAATGGAAACAGCTTAAATTAGTTACTACTATCACTTATATTAATGCGCGTTGGATATGCATATGTACATGGATACCTACATCCCATTATGTTATTATTCTCAGATAGGGTTAGGGTATCTGAAGCTGAATGCAGAGTAAGAATGCAGCTGCAGATAGAAGTCCTACACCACTTGATCATAAGATGAGCACCATACAAGTCCATAGACCACCAGACTAGGTACAACCCACTCTTGAAGGGATACAAGGTTGATCTACAGCTCACAAGTATCCACCAAAGATTCTAGGTTCAACACATTAATTTAGATTATAAGGTATACCATTATCATCACCATCAACATTTTTTTCGAAAAAAAAAAAGAAAAAAAAAAAGGAAAACATATATACAGAAAAAAAAATTGTTTTCAAATGGGAAATAGAAAAATAAAAACAATGAAAAATAATGGAAAAAAATATTATTTCCCCTGATGTTATCATTTCATCCATCATCATTACGATAATTAATGTATAGTTACATACACTGTTATAGATGTCCACAGATTTGAAGTTGTGTAGTTCTTCAAGTTATGATCTTATGAGAAGATCCACTACATATAGTGCTAGAGACACTGATGAATCTGCAACATGAAGTCTCTACAACAGAATAACTAGATGTTGGAAACAGAATAACTACAAGTCCAAGAGTATGACACATGTGGGTGCATTTGAAACATAATGTGCAAACTGAAGCAAATGGCAAAGCATACTATGATCATAAGTCCACAGAACTTATGAAACAACAACAAGTGGAAATGTAAATTTGAGAGAAACCAAATAAGTACAAATGTGCACAAATGTTCTAAACCAGAATATTGCAAATGAAAACAAACACGTTGTATATAGATGTTATATTACTTTATAGCTTCAATGTACAGGGATGATAAATTGTAGAATATGTATGCATAATATGGAATATAATTTTCATTCATTTAGTATGATAACATATGTATACATGACATGGATATAGTATTAGTATGTATGGGTTTTACAGAACACTTATGCATTGCAGAGATATAATGATACAGGGAGGTAAATGAATCTCATTGGCAAATGCATAATTGAAAATGGCAACGATATAAGTTGCATAGAGGAGTGGTATAGAACAAACAGAAAACCAGCATCGCCATAACATCCATGGGCAATTATATCTACCAGACAAAGAGAGATCAGATAAACATACCCCAAAATAGAAATACCTATTAAAAGTACTGAAGAGAGACACTACAAGCATCAAAGCAGCACCAAGGTCAAAGATAACTCATTAACGTCAAAGTCAAAGCAAGAGCAATCCATTGATACAAGAAGGGACAGTGAAGGCTATAGTCCATAATCACACACATATACCTTACTGGTACTGGGGGGTACGGGGTGTCAGGCATTGGTAGCACCTTTGGTAAGGATGACTCTCATGTACTTTTTAAGGACCCATTCCCCACTGGCCCAAGCCTGACACCCAGCTCGTGCCTGTGGCTCCTAGTAGCTGTCAGCATGCGACAGAAGTCACCCCCCCCCCCCCCCGGCAACATCTGTGAGAGGCTGGCTAAACCAGGCATGGGTATCCGATTTGGTGTCAAACCAAGAGGTAAACTAGGGTATGCCTACCCAGCATGTGAAGACAGGATTCGGCAGACTGCGCGAAAGAAATCATTCCTGATTCAACGGGCAAGTCGGCGTTTACCTGCAAAGCATTGTGGAACATAATTAGCACGGCAAGGCACGTAGAGCGCTCTGGTCATCCACTGCACCTGTATTCGTCTCCAGTCGTCTCGACTTTTCTTGCCACTGGACTCAGATGGACTCAGGCGAGAGAGAGAGAGAGAGACAGAGAGAGAGAGAGAGAGAGAGAGAGAGAGAGAGAGAGAGAGAGAGAGAGAGAGAGAGAGAGAGTTCGACGAATTGCGCAACTCTTCCTCACTTTAATCCAAGTCATCGCGCAAGTCATTCTTCATCCAACGTCATATATCACCTTCAAGCCCTGTGGCGATGGGCGAGCGGCGAAGCGGCAGACGTGGGTACGCTGGCAGCCGTAGTCGCAGACCTGCACACAGGCGGCTCAGGCCATATGGTCGACTTCTACTGACCTGAGCAGCAGTGGGATTCGGCAGCCCCCTGAGCGACTGAGCAGCCCTCTATAGGAACACACTGCTCACCTCCATAGCATGAGGAAGGGACTAGAAAAGGTGCACTAAAAATTGTCTGCTCCATCACTACGTAACCAGCTAGCCGCGGTTGGTGGGTACCCTAACTGCAGTCGACATACAAACAAAGATAAAACAAGCAAAGCTAAAAGAGTAAACCATATTCCCTTAACAATTGGAACTTGGAATGTACGCACCCTACTTGACAGAGACGGCGCGTCGGGTCCAGAGAGACGAACAGCACTGATTGGGGGAGAGCTGGGCAGGTACAACCTCGACATTGCAGCCTTGAGCGAGAGACGACTTGCAGAAGAAGGCCAAATCTGTGAAATAGATGCCGGCTACACATTTTTCTGGAGTGGAAGGAAAAGTGAGGAAAGACGCCAATCCGGTGTGGGATTTGCCATTAAGTCGGCCCTGGTCCAAATTAGCTGGATTTCCAAAGGCTATAAACGACAGGCTCATGACCATGAAGTTGCCCCTGCTGAATGGAAGGAAGCATGCAACCATTGTGAGTGTCTACACACCAACTATGACCAACGAAGATGATGTCAAGAACAAGTTCTATCAGGACCTGCACAATGTATTAACATCTGTTCCCAAAGGAGACAAACTTATACTCCTTGGGGATTTCAATGCCAGATTAGGCACGGACACCACCTCTTGGAGTGGCATTATTGGAAAGCATGGAGTCGGAAATTGTAACAGCAATGGACTCCGCCTCCTTCAGACATGCGCCGAACATGATCTCCTGATTACGAACACAATTTTCCGTCTCCCCATGAGAAATAGGACATCGTGGATGCACCCTCGCTCGAAACACTGGCACCTCATTGACTATGTCATCGTCAGGAGGAGTGACAGACAAGACGTTCGAGTGACAAAATCCATGTGTGGTGCCGAATGTTGGACAGACCATCGTCTCATTGTCTCAAAAATAAACATTCACATCAGGCCACGTAAAGGAAACCGCCAATCCTGTGACAACAACCGAGGCATCTCCTTGCTTTCAATTGCAGGGAAGATACTCGCCAGAATTCTTCTCAATCGCCTCACAGTCCATCTCGATCAAGGTCTTCTTCCTGAGAGTCAATGTGGCTTCATAAAAGAACGTGGAACTGTCGACATGATTTTCGCTGCAAGGCAGCTGCAAGAGAAATGTCAGGAACAGAACTGCGATATGTTCTCCACTTTCATTGACCTTACCAAGGCTTTTGATACAGTCAGCAGAGAAGGACTGTGGAAGATTATGGCAAAATATGGCTGTCCACGAAAGTTTGTCCAAATAGTGCGGCTATTTCATGACGGCATGCAGGCAAGAGTACAGGAAAATGGTGAACTGTCTGAACCCTTTCCTGTCACCAATGGAGTGAAGCAAGGATGTGTCCTGGCACCAACACTGTTCAGCCTCATGTTTTCAGCCATGTTGATGAATGCCTTCGAGAACGACGACATTGGAATAGACATCAACTACCCTATGGATGGAAAGTTATTCAATCTCAGAAGGCTGAAAGCTAAAACCAAGATTAACAGCGACACCGTCAGACAGCTCCTGTTTGCTGATGATTTCGCTCTATACGCCAACTCAGAGGCGGACATGCAACATAATGTTTCAGCTTTCTCACATGCCTGTGCCAACTTTGGGCTCAATATCAACTTGGTGAAGACTGTAGATATGTACCAGCCAGCTCCAGGGAATAATCACACTGTGCCGAATATCAAAGTAAATGATCATAGACTAAGTGTTGTGGACAAATTCACCTATCTTGGCAGCACTGTGTCACAAGCTGCCACAATTGATGACTAAATGAATGCAAGAATCTACAAGGTCAGTGCGGCCTTTGGCAGACTGTACAAGAATGTAAGGGACAGAACTGGAATAAGCCTGCAAACAAAGCTAAAAGTCTACAAAGCAGTTGTATTATCCACACTGCTATATGCTAGTGAAACCTGGACTGTTTATTAGCGACAAGCTAGGAAATTAAACCACTTCCACACAGTCTGCCTAAGGAAGCTACTGAAGATTAAATGGCAAGACAAGATTCCAGACACTGAAGTCCTAGAAAGAGCATCCATGCCCAGTATTCACACTATACTGATGAAGAATCTGATTCGTTGAGCTGGTCACTTGACTCGCATGCCAGATCACAGGCTCCCTAAACGAATTTTTTTACAGCGAACTGCGTTGTGGTAAACGTTCCCAAGGTGGCCAGAGGAAACACTTTAAAGACACTCTGAAAATTTAACTGAATGCTTTTGGAATTCATCATGACACATGGGAGGCTGCAGCCAGAGACCGAAATTCGTGTCGTGCATCATTACGCAAAGGTGCAGTCATATGTGAGGCAACCAGGACTGCAAGAGCTGTGAAGAAAATGCAGGACAGAAAAACCACTGCAGGAAATCCTCCTCCAGAGACGTCAAGCATTCTTTGCCCACATTGTCAAAGAACATTTCGAGCCAAAATAGGCCTTATCAGCCATCTTAGAACCCACGGCTCCATACCTTCAACCCCACTGGATGAAATGAATGGTCATCATCATTCTTGATGGACAAACAACAACAACATGTATGCATAAGATGGAATATAATTTTCATTCATTTAGTACGATAACATATGTATACATGACATGGATATAGTATTAGTATGTATGGGTTGTACAGAACACTTATGCATTGCGGAGATATAATGATACAGGGAGGTAAATTAATCTCATTGGCAAATGCATAATTGAAAATGGCAAAGGTATAAGTTGCATAGAGAAGTGGTATAGAACAAACAGAAAACCAGCATCGCCATAACATCCATGGGCAATGATATCTACCAGACAAAGAGAGATCAGATAAACATACCCCAAAATAGAAATACCTATTAAAAGTACTGAAGAGAGACACTACAAGCATCAAAGCAGCACCAAGGTCAAAGATAACTCATTAACGTCAAAGTCAAAGCAAGAGCAATCCATTGATACAAGAAGGGACAGTGAAAGCTATAGTCCATAATCACACACATATACCTTACTCAGAGCCTGGGGCTTGGATTGAGTAGGATGCTCATGTATAGTACATGATTGAGGAGCTGCTAGGGATGTTTGATGAAACATTGGATCCTACGTCAGACTAGATCACATAACCTCTGAACTTGAAAAGGAGGCTGTGACTACACGGAAGTCTAGGTGTAGACGGGATACCGTGTCCGCATAATATATTATATTTTTTGTTGTTTCTGTGATGTGTTTATTGATGAAAACTTATCACGAGTCTAAATGAATAATGGAAGAGATCAGCTCATATGTAATGACAATAGACGTACAGATATGTGCGAATAATGAGAGAGACCAAAGCGTGCGACCATAGAGTCCACTAAATCAAACGGTAGTGTGTACTTATCCAACTCATGTCAAGAAGTATAAGACTGAGTAAAGGTAGTAAAAATGTTTACAACATTAAAAAAAGGGGGGCGCATATTGTTATGAGATGGATTACGCGAAACACAGCAAGTGTGTCAATCGTAGAAAATAGAGAGATGTTGTTGACACACAGTTAAAAAACGCAAGCGAACGCCGCTAACATTAGTGGGCGGAGCTAATGCGTCACGTGACTGCGCCCAGGCGAAGACAGGAAAGGAAGCATCGGTCAGTAGGCGTTGGGACGTGAAGAGGAGAAAATCGATTTGGAGAATTGTGAAAGTGTTTCAGTGTTCGAAAGTATTTCAAGGAATGGGAAACATCTGAGATGCAGTTGTGTGAAGATTGTGTCGATTGTGATCGACGGCAATGATGGAGCAACGCACAGAAGCTGTCGCTTGATGAACACAAACGTGATGGCTAGACAGTTGGCCCTGGTGTGACAAGATTTCAACAAGATTGGCCGGCAGATGCACGCCGTGACCAGAGCTGGTGGTTACTACAGGATGTGTGAGTAATGCTGAGTAGTGATGTGTTAAATGGTAAATCATTAATAGATAAGATGTATTCTGTCAGACAGATCAGATGTAGCAATGATGGTCATCATACGATTAGATAAGCAAGACATTATATATTGGCAGACGGCGTGCTGGGCATGGGCAGAACGCGGAACGGTAGGAGCCGGCGGTCCATGCCAGACCCGTGTAGTACTGCGAAACAATAAATATGCTTGTATTGTTTAAGGACGCGACTGACGTTTCTGTTGTGTGCATCTGAGATCTGAGAGGGATACAGGTTTTTTACGAGCCCATTATGAACATTCAACCTAGACAAATACCAAGATGTCGGACATTGGGCATTGCTGTAGACACGTGGCCCAATTGTGTCTGAATTAGTCATCAGCCATCTAGACACGAAACCGGCACTTGGCAATAAGATTGTGGGATGTGCAAGTGAAAGTATCTTTCAAGGAGAAGGTGCCTCGGCGGAATGTAATTGCCGGTGTCTGAAAAACGTGTGGACACGTCAGGCAATTCTTACGGTGGCATTTAAATGTACCCACAGAATAAGTATCGGAGAAAAATATGCTTGATGATGGCATCCTGTCAGGATGATAATGACTTCCTAGAGAAAGCCCATGAAATGATGGAATTTGTCGCAGAAATTCTTGGAGTTGTCGATCGATGAAAGACTGTCGCGCCATTCGTCTACAGGCAGCCGCCATCCTTTGATGTTGGAGACTGACTGTTTTGACTGGAGTCGGCAAGATCTATTGTCGTGGGAGAAACAGGTCTCTAGATCACAAGCCGGCAAGACTTTGAGTACCGGGAAAAATTCCCTAGATTACAGTGGGACAGCGGATCAGTTGTTTACATCAAGTCGAAAAAGGAGAAAGAAAAATAGCTTCTCGACGCCTAGTGTCTAGGCAGATTTGTGACGTCATTCATACACAGTATTAAAACAGTCTGGACAAACAACTTTGGCGGGAGTCGACCAAATGTTGTGAAGCAACAAGGACGTGTGTGATATTCCTGGTTTGATTATGTTGATTTACATCGGCGCACATTTATCCATTGTGTGGTTTAGTAGTCTCAATTTCAAACAGAAATAAATATATGGTATTTAATTAAATAGACCCAAATTAGATTATTCTTAGGAATCGATTGAAGTAATGTGCGTTGTGAGAACGTATTGTAGGAGCGTCGGCAGCAGTAGGCTATCGCGTTGCTTAAACTAGCTAGTGTGAGATATCAATTAACTCAGTGAGTTAAGAACAATGTAGTCGGATGATATTTAGGGAGATTGAGGATGGTTGGGGGGATAAAGGAAATGTCAAATGGTAGGATCTTCCAGTAGGGTATCTACTGAATTTCTGCACTTTTTCTTTAGTCTTTCCTTGTTTTACCATGACTCAGACCGATGTGACGAGCTCCTCTGCCTTATGACAGAGTTTAGTTCTCTGTTATATATCTGAGTGCGGCCGTCGGCCTACACTCACCTAATAAAGGTCGGAATCGGCTTGCTCTCACCAGGTGTGTTCTCTCTTCAACAGGTTCCAAAAAAGTTAGCAGACAAGTCATATAAGAAGAATATGGCTCGATCATTAAAGGCAGGTTTTACTCAGGGGCTTTTGCACTAAGCCCATAACCCAGAGGGTCGGCAAGAGCCTGGCCTCTGCTGAGCAGGAACCGATGATCATCTAAGAGTGATTTCTCAGTGGTAGTTATCAGCATAGTAGAGTGAAGATACTTACAATACCACCAGTAACAGGAACAATAGTAGTTTTATGGAGAAATTGAAAATGAACATTGTGTTTTCCAAGTGGTGAATTCCTGTGAGAAATTACCAACTAACATTTAGTTTCAAAGTGACAGTAAACATTTATTTTACTGTACAAGAGTTATCAGATCACAGAACTTTTAGTGACATATTAGTTGCACTGTGTGTGTCAGATTCATGGTCAGTATTGGACTATATCCACTATTGGTGACCAGGCATCCGGAATATCCAAGAGCTATTGGAGGAAGTCGACATCTGGCCGGAGAGACGCACCATTTGGTGAGGTCCTTCTGTACTTGATCTATGGTGCTGTTGTGTGGCCGGTACTATGATGAAGCAGACTTTGATCCTGAGCTGTTCGGTCTGATTCTGCATACACACTAGAGAATACGACAGACATTCTACACATACACTTTGCACATACCTGACACTTTTCTTTATTAAATTAATTTGTCATTTTTTTAGAAGCTAGAGTTGTGTAGTATGTTTTGGAAAAGAATGAGAGGGGGCATGGTCCAGTGGTAAGAGAGAAAGAGAGAGAGAGGGGATCCAAGGACTGAAGGGGTGTTGTGGACAGAAATCCAGAAGATCCTCAAGATACTGATATGGGGTTAAAAGAATGTGGGTGTTGATTCCCCTCACCCCAGGGACGACACTTATTACGACACCTACCAAGAGCACATTCTGTCCACAACTTTCTGTCCTATAACACAGGTCTCGCGTGAAATATCTCTTGTCAAGAAAACACGACCTCCTAACAATGAACCTAAACTTATCTTCACCTTTCATCCACATGCCTAGGTATAAGCAGTCAAGCTGAAAAACAGTTGATGGCTGTGGAAATGTGGTTTCTGAGGAAAATGCAAAGAATACCATGGACAGACAGAAAAACCAACGAACAAGTCCTTCAAGAAACAAATTCAGATCGTAAAGTGAATAGAGTCATTAGACGTAGACAGCCTAAAATTTTCGGGCAAGTTATGAAAAGATGTGAATTGGAGAACTTGGTGACGACTGGCGAGATCGAAGGGAAGAGACCAAGGGGAAGACAGAGAAGTAAATACCTGGATGGCTTAGCCACGGGGCATGGTCGAGACAGGACCACGGAGCTGATCCACGACTCTGGTGATCGAGTGAGATGGCAGAACATGACCGTCCACGCTTATCAGCATGGTACATGACGGATGGATAAACCTATCATGATATATTTGATATTTTCGTGAATTAATTCTGACACTGTGATATATGGCATGGTTTCGCAAATCAACAAATGTTTACATTCAGTAGTTTGCCATTTCTTTCTGAACCACCGGAACTCATACCGTTGTATGAAAACCAACGCAAGGCGGTCTGCTTCCAAATCACCGCAGCTAGGTTTCGAACGCGGTATGCGGGCTTACGAAATGCATTCATAACCACTAGACTACAGACCCGGCGACTGTTCATGTTTGTTTCAGAAGCTACAGTTAGTTGGATGTCTTTTACAGGACATCACAATCAACCACGGCATTTATTCCAGAAGTTGGTGCTGTTGTTGCCTTCCACTTATGCCGTTAGGCGTCTCGGAGAAGGTTAATTGAAGCTCCAGAGCCTGTGATTCAGATTAGCGCCTTTCCTCCAGCTTCCTACCGGTTTGCTAGACCTGCCATAGGTTCCTTATCTAATATAAGACCGTAATGGCTTACTATAATAAATAATTACTATCAGTAAGTTAGCTAATTGTGAAAATATGCCGAATAACTGTCTTTGTACATAGTTATCTTGTCGGTGTCACTTAATTAATTTATGAAAAATGGAGAAAAAAAAGACAAAAAAAATTCCTCTGTGCGGAATCGAACCGCTGTCTCTCACATAACAGGCAGAATTACTTACCTCTTTGTTACCTAGAACACAATGAAATCTTAACATTAAATGTATAATGTAGTCAACCACATGACGTCTTGTTTGTCACGTGACTAGCCTTCGATTGCGAATAGACAGTTCGGTTATTCGCATTGCAAATGGACGCTTAGTTAAGACTTACTGGAGTAATGTGCAGTAAACTGAAGTGTATATTTTCAAAGAACTTATAAAACATGTACTGCACTGTTTGTATTAAATTGCATGCATTCTACTTCCCTGAACCATGCGTCTAATCTCTAACAATAAAGAAAGTTGGGCGAGTGATAGGTCCGCCGATACTACGCTGAAACAGTAGAAGTAGAATATAATCGATTTTTATGAGCAACAAATCGCCTTGACGCCAGTATAACGGTCGCGGCAGACAAATGTGGTAATTCATAAATTAAATTAAATTAAAATTAAATGATACAATACTGTTTACATGAATAATACTTTTATTGTAAAGAACTGCTTACCATTTAATGTTGTGTCATAGTGAGTTTGGTAAACATACGTTTTTGAGCTTTTTGTAAATAATTATGTCATTGTGAGAGGATGTGTGCTCTCTCCTCTGCTATTTAAATTTAATGTCTACAGGACTGGTTTGCATGTGAGTCCATTCAAATCGCAAATGATAAGAGAAACATCAGAAGCACTATGAAGGAATAAATAAAGCCTGTGGTCCAATGATCAAAAGAAGTGCACCGCTGAAAACCTTGACTGGAGAAATCATCACTGATAAGAAACAGCAGATGGACAGCACAGATACAGCAGATGGACAGCACAGATACAGCAGATGGACAGCACAGATGGGTAGAGCACTATTTGGAGCTTTATTCAAGTGAGGCCAAACTAGCGGATGATGCCCTCAACGCCATAGAGGCTCTACCAACTCTTGACCACCTGGACACACTTCCCACTATAACAGAAGTTAAGTGTGCTATAAATGAGCTTGCATCTGGCAAGACTCCAGGTAAGGATGGGATTCCAGTAGAGGTTATCAGGAGTGGGCAAGACACACTCACTCTACAGATCCACCAGCTAATAGAGCTATGCTGGCAAGAAGGACAAGTCCCACAGGATTTCAAAGATTCAAGCATCATAACACTGTACAAGAACAAAGGCGATCGGAGCGACTGCAACAGCTATAGGGGTATCTCACTTCTGTGTATTGTTGGAAAAGTTTTTGCCAGAATAGTTCTGCGCAGACTTCAAGTCCTAAGAGATCAAGTCTACCCCGAATCACAGTGTGGCTTTCGACAGAACCGGTCTACCATTGATATGATATTCTCATTGCGACAAATGCAAGAAAAATGCAGTGAACAGAATCAACCACTGTGTATTGCCTGCAATCGACCTCACAAAGGCATTTGATTTGGTCAGTCGTGAGGATCTGTTCAAGGCACTAATGAAGATTGGCTGCCCACCAACTCTTCTGTCCATTGTGGAATCATTCCACACAGGCATGAAGGGTATAATCAAGTTTGATGGTGCAACTTCTGAAGAGTTTGAAATCAAGAGTGGAGTTAAGCAAGGTTGTGTACTAGCTCCCACCCTCTTTGGAATATACTTTTCACTTCTACTGAAATATGCCTTTCGTGATCAGGATGACGGTATATACATTCACTCACGCTCAGATGGCGGCCTCTACAATGCTCAGAGATTGAAGGCCAAGACCAAAATTAGGAGGGTACTGATCAGAGAGTTGCTTTTTGCAGATGATACTGCAGTTACGACCCACTCTGAGGAAGAATTACAATGTCTACTGTCTGCATTCTCCAATGCTTGTTCTGAATTTGGTTTAACAATTAGCAGAAAGAAGACTTAAATTATGTCACAAGGTGTACATGGTGTACCATCAATCTTTATTGATGACGCCAAACTAGAGATGGTAGACCATTTTACATATCTAGGATCAGTGGTAAATAGCAAATTATCCCTAGATCAGGAGATCAACATCCGGATTAGTAAGGCAGCAACAACAATGAACAGGTTAAGAAAAAGAGTCTGGGAGAACAGGAAGCTTACTGCCAAAACAAAAGTCCTTGTCTATCAAGCCTGTGTCCTTAGTACTCTTCTTTATGGCAGTGAAACCTGGACAACTTACTCACACCAAGAGAAACGTTTAAACAGCTTTCATATGCGGTGTCTGTGAAGAATTCTTGGTATTAAGTGGCAAGACAAAATCACAAATACTGAAGTATTGGAAAGATCAGGTTGTGTGACGGCTTATTCCATGCTCAGTCTTCGTAGAATTAGATGGATAGGACATCTTAGGAGGATGGATAATGGTAGAATACCAAAGGACATCTTTTTTGGTGAATTACAGATTGGTAAGAGATCTCAGGGTTGGCCTCTACTACGATACAAAGATGTGTGTAAGCGTGACATCATTGATACAGGCATTGATAATGCACATTGGGAGCAAGTCGCTGCTGAACGTGTTGCATGGAGGGCAAACATCAGAAATGGAATAAAGACAAAGGAGAAAATTATTGCCGATAAGTCACACACCAAGCGTGTGAACGTAAGATGGTGCATGATGGTGGAACTGACCACGTGTTCACATGCACTCACTGTGAACGAACATTTACAGCGCGAATTGGCCTTATCAGTTACATTCGCCACCGCCATGAGTTAAAGTTATTATGCCTTTTTGAAGCACAAACTATCGTCTGTCAAGACGGCAAGGTGCCAATGGAACCTGGACAGAATATCCAAAGAAGCAATCTTGACAGAACAGATTAAGAAAATGTAGAACTCTTTACTCCAGAGAAATCGAAATCAGATATCAAAAAGCTAGTGCACTTACATATCAACTATCACCCTTACTGAAACATCCAAATATACCCATGTCCGTAAAATGACAGATAATAAACAGCATATTCACATCAACCCTATGCTACCAATCTCAAACCTGGACTTTATCCAAATCACACCTTCATAAAATCAACACCTGCAAGATGAGATGCCTGAAGAGAGCTGCCAACCTAACAATCCGAAACTGAGTAACAAATGCTGTTATCAGACAGACTGTAGGATCAACACCTTGTGCCACATTTATTGAAAGACAGAAGATCAAGTGGTTTGGCCATGTCGTTAAAATGCAACACCAACAGCTACCATCACTGGCCTTACATCTAAGATCATCTGCGACAAGACCAAGAGGACATCCAAGAAGAAAATGGATTGACAACATCAAAGACATTGTACAATCACACGGAATGACACTATCCAGTGCCGCCCACCGGGCGCTGGAAAGCAAATTATTCCTCCCCATGACTCTTGACGGCAGAAGTGGAAGATAATGATGATGATGTAAATAATTGAATATGGCAGTAAGGAAGTGAATAGCATACAGTTTATATCACACGCCTGGAATGGGAATAGTTAAGTTTTTCGATTCATCGGTAAAACATGCAATTTCTTGAGCTGTTGCCATTTTAAGGTTGTGTTCTATAAATTACATGTGTTATAGAATTGTATGAGGTGAATGTACTGTGAAGTAATACAGTTCAGTAGAGGCAAACAATTTACAAACTCAAGACGGCAGGATTTCTGGAGTATCACTATCACTGCCAGTATCAGTAAGTGAAGGCAATGATGTGACATTACTGACAGTGATGAACACTTGTGATCTTAACTTCAGCAAATATAAACCCATTATTATTATTATTAATGTATTATTATCATCATCATCATCATCAGATGTCTGTCAATATCATATCATTATCTGCGTACCAAAGCTATCTAGACTGTCTAATAAAAATAATAATTAATTGAATCATTCATTCAGTCATTTAATAGCATGTCATTTGCAGAACCTCGCTCCCATAACATATAATAAATAACAACATTCCGGAAAACTTCTCGGTCATAAGCAAGATGTCCCGTGTCTGATACACCTATCTGGAGATCATCCGCCACATCTTGCACCCATCTTCTCTTTGGCCTTCCTCTTCCTCTCTTCCCAGGCATATACCCCTCCATTATTGTTCTCTCCAAACTTTCCTGACGCTTCAAGTGATCAAAATATTCTAATTATCTTTTCTTTATTGTTTTAATAGCCAACCTTCTTCCAATATTCAGCTCTTGAAGTATGGATGCATTTGTTCTTTTCTTTATCCAAGATATTCTTAGAACCCATCTATAACATTTATTAGGTATGCTAGTCATGATTTTAAATTGTGCACACACAAATGTACAACAATTGACAGAGCACAATGTAAGCAAATATATTTTACCCCCATAGATTCCAGATTAGTAAGAAATATCAACAGCAAGCAAGATCAGTCAGGACTGTTGATCACTGAGGCTAAATGCAGATTATTCAGATGCTGCTCGTGACCACACTTATGGCAGGTAAAGCACTAGTTGGGGAAATATAAATGTTTCATGTAGCAAAATATAATTACATTTGTTCTATGCTTTCTTGGTATGTTTTTGTGCAGTGGTCAAACTGAAATAATACATAGTAGCTTCAAACATTGCCCTGAAGCTGTTTATTTTATAAACATCTGTAAGAGTACCATGATTTACACTATATTTCCTTCAATATAGGTCCCTTTAACAACTACATACTGTTCCCAATATTTATACATGTGTTGAAAATATTCTAGGAACCTAACCATTGCACCTTTCCTAGCTGCATTATACTTTAGAGTAACACCCTTGTCATCCTTCAATCAATTCCCCTTCAGTGCTGATTTGAGGCAAGGGAACAAAGAAACATCAGGCTTTACAAGGTTGGGAGAATATGGAGGGTACTCCAGAGATCTGACACTTTGTGTCTTGAGGTACTGATTCACTTGGAAGGATCAAAATGCTGGAACATTCTTTTGCATCAGAATCAGCTGCTTGTTCTGAATTCCTCTGAGTGTTTTGTCTTTCCATCCCTTTTGTTGCATTCTTATTATTGCAGGACAGGGTGGGTTCCTCATCACCTGCCATTATTTCTGGGTTTTAGTGTAATGTTCTTCCATCCCATATTTTGTCAACAGTTGTCCCACCTGAGGCAATGGACAAAAGACTGCATACTCTTAAAATGCTATTAGAAATATCCAGCTCTAAATGGACAAAAGACTGCATACTCTTAAAATGCTATTAGAAATAGGTGTGAGACAGGGATGTGTAATTTCTCCTGATCTTTTTTCCCTGTACATTGAAAATATTTTCAGAAATATAGAAGATATGGAAGGAATCAACTTTGGAGGACGATACATCAATAACATTAGATATGCAGATGATACAGTCTTGATTGTAGACAATGAACAGGACCTGCAAAATTTTGTAGATGCGGTTGTTGCACACAGTGAACAACTAGGGTTAGAACTAACTGAATATTAAGAAGACACAGATTATGGTCGTCACCGGGAAGAAGGAAATTCCACAATGTGATATACAAGTAAATGGGCATATTCTTAAGCAAGTGAAATGATACAGTTATCTTGGCACAGTCATAACATCTGATGGGAGATGCCTTGAAGAGATTAGAACAAGAATTACCATTGCGAAGGCAGCCTTTTGCAAGATGAAAAACATACTGACCAATAAAATGATATCAATTGAAATGAGAAAAGGAGTATTGAAGTGCTACATAGAACCTATACTTTTGTATGAATGTGAAGCGTGGACAATAAGCAGTCAAGCTGAAAAACAGCTGATGACTGTGGAAATATGGTTTCTGAGGAGAATGCAAAGAATACCAAAGACAGACAAAAAAGAACCAATGAACAAGCCCTTCAAGAAACAAATAATCGTAAACTGATTAGAGTCATTAGACGTAGACAGTCTAAATTTTTTGGGCATGTTATGAGAAGAAATGACTTGGAGAACTTGGTGACGACTGGCAAGATCGAGGGGAGGAGGCTAAGGGGAAGACCGAGAAGTAAATACCTGGATGGCTTGGCCACATGGCATGGTTGAGACAGGAACTCGGAGCTGATCCACGACTCTGGTGGTCGAGCTGAAGGTTGTTGTCTCATATGCCAGATTCTCCTTTTTCAAGAAACAACCCTTTAGCCTTTGTAATGAAACCCCAACCAATCTGTTTGTTTCTCACCGCTAACCCATCATTGTAGATGACTTTGCCACCTTGATGTGTGTTACTCTGGATCAGTTGTTGCACCTCAAACTCATTCTTTGCACTCTCGACCCATTGTTACTGTTACATTGTGCCAGTCAGACATGTCTTCCAGTACTTTAACCCACTCTTTTTCAGGATTGATGGTCTCTAGATCAAAGACCTGACATATTATCATCCTTTATTTCCCTTAAGGGTTCCTTAAGCAAAAGCTCAGAGAGAAGTTACATGACAAACCTTGCAAAGCCTATATGAGGGCTTGGCACATTATTTTTCTCTCTGATTTTTAATTTTATGGTTCAAGATTAAGTGTTCCTCAATGCCTTGAATGCCTACTGTTTGAAACCAAATTGTCATTATAAGTGATAGTAATTGGAGTATTTAAAATGTATTATGGCACGGCAAAACAAAACATACAGTAAAGGTTATCACATCATGAAAACTTACACATATTAGCCCCAGTTTCTTTCCTCCCTGACTTCAAGTGTTAAAAGTGTTTTTGTTTCTTTTCTCTACAATATATAATATATTAATATAATTAGATTTGGTTGTAATTTGCTTACACTAGTATTTTCATTTACTGTGTTTACTGGTTTATTAATTTTTAAATTGTGTTTATTTCGCCTGTTAATATGTTTACCTCTCTTTCTCAAGGATCTTTCTGTCAGAAAATTGTGATTGATAATTCCACATTGACATCACTGTGTACCACTGGTGCAAGGAGTGCAATAGACACATTTCATATTACTGGAACCATTGGAGACAATATTACAAAGGCTCTGTATCAGAGCTGGCACAAAGTCCCGTTAATTAGGGTGTTGAGAAGAATATCACCATACATTGAGACGGTAAGTTCTAATCATAACATTGGCACCTTTCCGTCTTGACAGACGATAGTTTGGTACATTGTGCTTCAAAAAGGCTTAATAACTGCGATCCATGGCGGTGGCGAGTGTGGCTGGTAAGGCCAATTCTTGCTGCAAATGTTTGCCCACAGTAGGTGCATGTGAAAACATGGTCATTTCCACCATTTTGCACCATCTTACATCTCTCACGCTCTGTGTGTGCTTTATTTGCAATCATTTTCTCCTTTGTCTTTATTCCATTTCTGATAGTTGCCCTCCATGCAACACGTTCAGCGGCGACGTGCTCCCAATGTGCATTATCAATGCCTGTATCAATCATGTCCCGCTTACACACATCTTTGTATCGTAGTAGAGGCCGACCCTGAGATCTCCTACCCGTCTGTAATTCACCAAAAAAGATGTCCTTTGGTATTCTACCATCATCCATCCTCCTAACGTGTCCTATCCATCTAAGTCTACGAAGACTGAGCATGGAATACACCGTCACACAACCTGATCTTTCCAATACTTCAGTATTTGTGATTTTGTCTTGCCACTTAATACCAAGTATTCTTCGCAGACACCGCATCATCATCATCATCAAGTGCCGTGCCGCCTGGCGTAGGCGTTCATGGCTCTCCATAGATCTCGGTCTTTGGTTTTCTGGATCAACTCTGCTGCTGATATTCCTTCATGCCACCGTCTCAATCCATCCAGCATCACTTCTCTTGGTCTACCTCTGCCTCTCTTCCCCTCGATCTTTCCAGTTGTTACGATGTTCTCCAATGCCTCTCTTCTCATCACATGACCGAAGAAAGCTGTTTGCCTCTGTCTTATTGTTGTATATAATGTTCTAGTTTCATTAGCCTGTTTCAGGCAGTCGTCGTTAGTTACTCTGGCAGTCCAAGGAATTCGCAACATTCGTCTCAGGAACCACATCTCTGTTGCTTCTAATTTCTTCTTAATTTGTTCATTTACATTCCAAGATTCACTGCCATACAGCAAAACTGGTTCTACATAGCATTTCAGCACTCTCTTTCTTACATTCAGTGATAGTGACTTATTGCATAAGATACTCTTCATTTTCTGAAATGCGGCTTTTGCCTGCCGTATTCTGCTCCTAATCTCTGTTGTACATATTCCATCTGATGTTATAAATGCCCCTAGGTATCTAAAATTATCAACTTGGTTAAGGATTTTCCCTTCTATTTCTATGTCACATTTTGGTGTCACCATTTTCTTTGATATTACCATTGTTACTGTTTTCTTGATATTCAAGGAGAGTCCTTGCATATGAAAGCTATTTAAACGTTTCTCTTGGCGTGAGTAAGTTGTCCAGGTTTCACTGCCATAAAGAAGAATACTAAGGACACAGGTTTGGTAGATCAGTGTCTAGGATCTTGCATTGCCATTTCATCTTCAATAGCTTCCTAAGGCAGACAGTGTGGAAGTGGTTTAATTTCCTAGCGTGTTGCTGATAAACAGTCCAGGTTTCAGAAGTTTCATATAGACGTGTGGATAATACAACTGCTTTGTAGACGTTCAGCTTTGTTTGCAGGCTTATTCCATTTCTGTCCCACACATTCATGTACAGTCTGTCAAAGGCCATCTGGCCTTGGAGATTCTTGCATTCACTTTGTCATCAACTGTAGCAGCTTGGGACTCAGTGCTGCCAAGATAGGTGAATTTGTCCACAACACTTAGTCTATGATCATTCACTTTGATATTAGACATGTTGTGATTAATCCATGGAGCTGGCAGGTACATAACTACAGTCTCAGAATTGACTCAGAAATCGACTCAGAAAGTATGCTGAGGAGGGTGAGGACAGGCAGGCTTCGTGCAGAGTGGCTTGCTTCGCTTCGGAGGTCACGGGTAGCAAGAATCACCTGGATCTTTTCTCCGGGGCATGCCGGTGTGCTGGGGAATGAGCAGGCGGACAGATTGGCTGGCTCGGCAAAACTTGGTGGAGTATTGATGCATGACAAGACAGACGTGGTTGCGGCCTTGTGGGAGCACATGTACACCTCAGAGGAGCAAATGGATTACCATAGTCTGGTAAGAATGAGGCAGAGAAGTGTGACGAGGGGATCTGGCCGATGCTCGACGCTCAGAGGAAAGGCAAGACGGACATATAATCAGATTGCTACTGGAACTATTAGTGTTGGAACTCTTCGCTGGCTGCTGAGGATGGGGACGGAGCGCTTATGGGAATGTCCCGAATGCTGTGATGTCGGTTCCTATATCAATCAATCAATCATAACTACAGTCTTCTCCAAGTTGATATTGAGCCCAAAATTGGCACAGGCACATGAAAAAGTTTACAAGTTGTGTTGTATATCTGTCTCTGAGTTGGCTTATAGAGCACAATCATCAGCAAACAGGACATCTCTGACGGTGTCGCTATTAGTTTTAGTTTTAGCATTCAGCCTTCTGAGATTGAACAACTTTCCATCCATGTGGTAGTTGATATCTATTCCAATGTCGTTCTCGAAGGCATTTATCAGCATAGCTGAAAACATGAGACTGAACAGTGTTGGTGCCGGGACACAGCCTTGCTTCACTCCATTGGTGACAGGAAAGGGCTCAGACAGCTCCCCATCTTCCTGTACTGTTGCCTGCATACCCTCATGAAATAGCTGCACTATTTGGACAAACTTTTGTGGACAGCCATATTTTGCCACAATCTTCCACACTCCTTCTCTGCTGACTGTATCAAAAGCCTTGGTAAGATCACTGAAAGTGGTCTGAAAGTATATGTTCCTGATATTTCTCTTGCAGCTGCCTTGCAGAGAAAATCATGTCAACATTTGTCATTCTTTCCTGAAGCCACATTGGATCTCAGGAAGAAGACCTTGGTCGAGATGGGCTGTGAGGCGATTCAAAAGAATTCTGGCACTTGAGAGCAAGGAGATGCCTCACTGGTTGTCACATGATTGACAGTTTCCTTTTCACATGTAAAGGTGGACTATTGACACATCCTTGAAATCTTGTAGCTTGGTCTCATTTACCCATATGTTGGTAAAGACTATGGTTTTTTATAGTTGTAAAGACTATGGTTCCACTATGGTCGGCAGGTCATCAAGAGTATCATTAGTGGGGACCTGAGGAAGGCAGTTGACGGTTTCATCATCGAAGGAGGAGGTTGAATTTAAGATGTAGCCAATATGATTTGCCCAGTGTTGAAGGATCTATTTCTTACTGGTGACCAATGTTTCCCCCATCTGCACTGAGGAGGTGATGTAGGACCATAGACTGCTCTCAGTGAGTCATAGAAGTTTTTCATATCATGTCTGTCAACAAAGCCTTGAATCTCATCAGCTTTGTTGCTCAGCTAGGAGTCCTGCATGCGTCGAAGTTTCTGCTGCACTACTCTTCGGATATTATTGATGGCATCTGTTTTTTCTTTTTTTTATGTTGACTTCGGGCCATTCAAATATGCCTTGTGGAGAAGATTTTTCTCGAACAGCAATTGGTTAATGTCTTCAGAATTTTCATCAAACCAGTCTTTATGCTTTCGGGGAGCTGGACCCAGGATTTCCATAGCAGTGTTGTAAATTATGTCCTTTAAAAGACTCTCCACTCTGTTTCCACATCCTGTTTTGCTGCAGCATTGGGCTTGAGGCGGTATTTCAGCATATTTTCAAATGACAGCTGCATTTTTTGTTTACTTTTTAGGCAGGTGAAATTTAGTTTTTTTTGCGATATATGAAGTAGCATGAAGAATGACTTGCACGATGAACTGGATTAAAGTGATGAAGAGCTGTGCAATTCGTCGACCTCACTCTCTCGCCTGCGTCCATCTGAGTCCAGTGGCAAGACAAGTCAAGACGACGAGACAAATACAGGTGCAGTGGATGATTAGGGCCCACTACATGCCTTACCGTACTCATTACGTTCCACAACGCTTTGCACGTAAACGCTGTCTTGCCTGTTGAATCATCAATGATTTCTTCCACACAGTCTGCTGAATCCTGTCTTTACATGCAGGGTAGGCATGCCCTAGTTCACTGATTGGTTTGGCGCTGAATTGGTTCCCCACGCCTGGTTTATCCAGCCTGTCACAGCTGTTGTCCGGGGGATGGCATTTGCTGTTGCATTCCGACAGCTACTAGAAGCCACAGGCTTGAGCTGGATGTCTGGCTTGGAGCAGTGGTGAGTGGGCCCTGGAAAGGGCATGACAGTCATCCTTACCAAAGGTACTACCAATGCCTGACTCCCTAGACCCTCTAAAAAAAGGGTATAAATAGTTTGTCTTGGTATCCCCCCTGAGTGGGAAAGATTAGATTAGATGCCTAGGTTTACTTCTATTACTTTGCTACTAGATAGGGCAGAGTTGTCTCCCTAACAATCTCCTCTCCTTGGCTAAAATGATTCCCCCACCAAGTCTTGCACGCAACAGGTTTAGATGCAGACTTGGAAATAATTACGATAGAACTGAGTTAAAACAAAGTACTACCAAATTTATTAACATTTCATGAGGTTGCTAGGGTGATAAATAGCATGTCCATGTAGAAAATATTTACTGAACTTTCAAAGATCCATTGATGATGGCACTTATTATGACCGCAGCTGCAGACTCCACAGTGAGACACGTTGCACATTCAGACTGCAGTTTTCCCAATGGGTCCTTACAAAAAGATCAGCCACTCCGTTATGTTAGTGGGTTGCTGACTGTCCATGGCTCCTTTTAGAGCTGTAATGAAACTACGGAGATGGGTAGTTTCTATTTTCTACACATCTCATAACATATACATGTGTACATATATATATATATATATATATATATATATATATATATATATATATATATATATATATATATATATATATTTATTCACCTGCACATATCTAATTCAGAACATATTTTTAATTCATAGCATATATATAGAAATTACTTAACCCATTATAAATGAGTGTTTCTCATCTAAGTTATCTCATTTACTCTTCTCTCTCTCTCTCTCTCTCTCTCTCTCTCTCTCTCTCTCTCTCTCTCTCTCTCCTCTCTCTCTCTCTCTCTCTCTCTCTCTCTCTCTCTCTCTCTCTCTCTCTCTCTCTCTCTCTCTCTCTCTCTCTCTCTCTCTCTCTCATGGGAGATTATGTGGGTGGGTTCGGAATTTGTGTGTGGGTAGGTGTGGGATATGTGAGTTGACGGGGAGATGTGTGTGTGCGTGGGGGATGTGTGGCTGAGGAATGTGTGTTTGGCTGGGTGGTTGGAGGTGTGTGGATGGAGGAGGATATGTGGGTGAGAGATTGTTGGTGGGTAATGGGACGGGTAGAGGATATGTGAGTGGGTGGGGAGATGTGTGTAGGTGGGTGGGTGTGGGGGATGTGTGGGTTGGGGAAATGTATGTGTGCTTGGGGTGTGGGTGGATGGGTTGTGTGGTAGGTGAGAGGTGTGAGTGGGTGGGGAGATGTGTAGGTGTAGGGATGTGGTGGATGGGTGGGGGAATGTGTGTGTGGGTTATGTGTGTGGTTGGGTGGAGGAGTTGGAGTGAATGGGGGATGCGTGGGTGGGTGGTGGATGTGTCACATAACATAGTAATATGCATTGTTTATGCTTACAAAATTGATGTGACAATGTTTTTTCCTATGCACTGTTGATGAAAGAAAGATGAGTGATTGGAAGGGCCGAATGTAAGACGGGCCTGCGTGCCCAATTTGTTACCCTTTGAAAATAAAGTCTGTTCGTTCGTTCGTTCTCTCTCTATTTCTCACACTGCTGGAAGGGCTTTAGTCACACAGTCCTATTGAACATCAAAGGCCTTCTCTGCACATGTCTTGAAGAATGAAAGTTCTGACCCATTGGTCTATCTTGCAGACAAGGTGAACTGGTGACATTTTCCCCTCCAAGTGGTTTCACACCAATGTTGGTAGGCATTCAAAGTGCTGGCCCAAGTAATCAACATTATTTTGGTCACTTTCCATAGACTGCTTGCCCTCAGAAATTTCTCCTGAGTAGTCAGTCTCCAATGTGTGTCAACCTCATGCAGGACGAATCCCCATGTTTATCCTGTGTATGAATCGGCCAATCACTCACATGGTTTGCATGCTGTTGGATTTCTCTAGATTATTATATACAACAATAAGAACACAAGTTTCACAGTAAAACAGTTAAGGCTAGAGCTGGAAAATACTAACAAAAAAAAACCAAAAAATCCACAAGCTTGAAGTTTGGGAGAACAAACAGAAACGGACATCTAAAGGGCCTCAGAAAAGAAGACAAAATGGTAAAAAAAATATGTTGCTACTACCTGAGTTAATAGCTAGGAAATTCCTTCACTGGGCTTTATACTGAAGTCGGACAAAGGGAGGTGGGAATTTCTCCTGACGGTATCCTTTGCATGCTATTGTGTGGGTATCTGATGGTTGTCGGCAATGCCATAGTTTACATACTGTCTCTGATTTTCGTCTTATATTTGCCCCTTTTACTTGGAAGAATTACCTGGATGGGTTACATCTTGTATTTCTTTATCCCCTCCCCTACTTTCACTCTGGGCTGTATTTTCACATTTCAGTAAATTTTAACTAACTCTACGCTATGATTATAAAACATGCTTTGTTCCACTGCTAGGAATGCAATTGCTGTAATGCCATCCATCCATTTCAATCTGCTGTTATATCCCTGTTTTCCCGGGTAGCCAGGATGTTAACTTGCTTTATCTCCATGTTGCGAAGAGGTGTCAGGCCTTTTGTCTATTTCAACCGCAGTTTGGTCAGTTCACACGTGTCTGGCTGAGCATATTATTTTTCTGTCCGAGTGTAGTTGTTAACCGGTGATTACGTTTTGGCATACAATTGAAGTAGGAATGTCACACTCTCCTTCTATGCCTGTGCTTATGTGATGGTCATGGATTGAGATTTTTCCACCATTTCTAGAAAGCAGACGTAGCCTTATCTCTGTGTTATGATGACACATAATTTTGCATCCTAAGATAGATAATGTGGACCATAAATTTAAAATATATATCGGCTCGTTCCGCTGGTGAACAGATATCCTCTTATGGTGTTAAATTAGAGATTCTTAAAATGTAGACCCCTGATTGCATTACTTCGCAATCTTGCATCTTTGATTGGTAGGCACTGAGGAGCGAGGTGAAGGTTTTTTTTATCCTTCGTTGTGGAATGAGAAAGTCATTCTGGTCCAATTGCAACATTATATGACAGATAGTATAATTACATCAATCTGTACATGTGACTACTGACATTGCCATCATTCAGATCTAATAGTTTTTCATTGTTGTAATTCTGTCCATGTCACTGGTCATCAGGGTATTTCTAAATATAATGGACAAAAAACCCTACCCAGGAGTTAGCCATCTTCTTCTTCTTCTTCTTCTTCTTCTTCTTCTTCTTCTTCTTCTTCTTCTTCTTCTTCTTCTTCTTCTTCTTCTTCTTCTTCTTCTTCTTCTTCTTCTTCTTCTTCTTCCTCCTCCTCCTCCTCCTCCTCCTTCTTCTTCTTCTTCAGCATTCCGAGCCATTGAGGTTCTTTGCTGCAGATACAATCTGTCTCCATTTGTCTCTCTGGCCGACCCTCTCCCACCAGTCGTTGATTCCAAGTGCTTGTAGGAGTTAGCCATCAGCCTCTATAAATTTGTCTCCTCAATGGGAGCCTGGCAAGGCCAACACACCACAAACCTCTGGCATCGTCGATTGTACAGCACATTTTTGAAACCGGTCATGTGATTGATAGAGACAGTGTTTTTCACATGTTGTTTAATAAACAAAATAGTCGCTTGTTTAAGTTTGCAGAAGCCATCATGATTAATATACATAGGCCAGTTTTGTGCAAACAGAAAGACATGATAGTCAGTTTAAAATTACTGTGGTAGATAGTTGACATTACTGTGCGAACATGTGTATATTTCAGCTTGAAGGATGTATCTAGTTATTTTACTTTGTTTTGTGAATTCTGCAGTATGTACCTGACGAGATGCAGTGAAGTATGCCTGGCAATAAATTGTGCAATATATCGTTTGTGTCTATTCAAATTTACTACGGGAAAACATTGTTTTGAATTTTGGAAACTTCTCCCATTACCAACTGTGATGCGATTGGATGGATTACTCAAGCTGAAGTGTAAAATATCGGTACAGGATTGTCGCTTGAGATTTCTTAAGGAATGCCTAAGAACTGGAATATTTCCTCACTTGTATTTCAGATCTTTGAGAGCCAACAGAATAAGTTCAACATGAAAAAAAAACCTGAAATGACTGACAAACAACCAGATAGAAAAAACCCAGTCCAAGCTGGCCAACCTCAAGCGCACGTACAGTTATGTGTATAATGTCACCAGAATAATTGAGCTTGTATGGCTACTTGAAATTCACTACATTCTGCACAGAAACATCATTTTAAAATGATGGGAGAGTAATGCTTATCAAATATGTGACCCAGAAACATTGCCTGGGTAGCCATAAGTATGTCTCCCTCCCGCTCCAGCCACCCCACTGAGTAATACATCAGGTAATCACGAGGACCCTAATAGATTTCCCCTGCACCTAAAACCAAAAGCTCACCATGTTTCTACTCATCATATCATGGGAAAATAACATGACATACAACTTTCACATTACATAATATAGCAGGTAATGATACATAACCTAACCCATTCCTCTTTCAGAAACACATTTATATTTCCACCTTGTGTACCCCTACGTAAGCTGATTGCCATGAGATGGATACGAGAAATAGAGCAAATGTGTCAAATGTAGAAACTAAATAGATGTCACTAAGACACACAGTTGAAAATCAAGCTAACACCGGTGGCATGAGGGCGCGGAGTTAATGTGGTCACATGAGTGGTCCAGACCAAAACCAGAAAACAAGTGTTCGAGAGACGGCGCTGAGGCGTGGAAGAGGAAGGTCGATTGAAAGTGTTTGAAAGCGATTGAAATCATCTGAGGCGCAGTCCAAAGTTAAAGATTGTTCCTGTTGTGAAAGTTGGCGATGATGGAGCAACACACTGGACCTGACTCCTGATGAAATGCCGACAAGTGGTGGCGTGACAGCTGACACTGTTTTGATAACACCTTGACCAAAATGGCAGGCAGACTAAGACTTGTTGGTTACAAGTTACGTGAGTGAGTAGTAATAGAACTGTTAAGCAAGTTAACAAGTGAATTATACAATAGTAAGATCTATAAGATGCATCAACCAAAGTCCCTCCTGATGATTAGATTAACCATGCATTGTGTTTTTGTAAGCAGTGGGTGTACTGGTCATACGCAGAACGCAAAACGGCAGGAAGCCGGCGGTGTATGACGGCCACGCGTGATTACTGTTCTACAATAAAGGTGACTGTGTTGTCTAAGGACGCAAAGGACTTGTGGGTTGTGTGCATAGCAGATCTGTGATTCGTAAAGTGTTTGTACGAGCCATTATAAATATTACACCCTGGACAAATCCCAAGATGTCGGACATTTGGCATGATTCCATCACTTGCCACGGATATATCATAGAAAACATTATATTTGTGTACCCGCAGGTCTATTAATATCTTCAAGAACACACAAACTATGTAACTTCGTTAATAATTATCCATGAATACATGTTGAGGCGCTGCATTGCCTTTGTCTTCCCTTGCCCAATATATTGTATTAATAACAAAGCATAATAACGTACGCCAGATAGGATATAGAACCACATGTTAATTGTTTATGTGGCTCATGCCTTTGGTAATTCCTTGACAGGTCTGCCATGGTGTTGTCTTCGCAACAAATACCTGGCGAGTTTGTGTACCGACTATATATCAGGTGGTTGTTTTCTTGCATCAAACATCCGCAGATTCCTGTCGATGATGCGTCTCGTGTACCCATAACTCATGGTCCCTATATATGTAAAACACCTGTAGGCTATCCATAAACCTGGGTCAGTGATGTCGTTAGCACTCTTTTGAATTGACTTAACTTTCCTATCCGTATCTTGCCCTGTTACACCTGATTCTCTGTTTAGTTTGACCTCTTTACTAAATCCTGGCCAATATAACTGGTACACTGCTCTCTGCTGCGTGCACATTATTCCTATGTGCCCTGCACATGAAATATCCTGAGCTGTTCTTATATATCTGTCTCTATGCTCTAAAGGTATCCCACCTTGGTTGCTTATAATCTTGTCATCTGACACATCGTTAGTGAAACTATTATTCGTCCCTTCAAAGCCACACCTCTCATTTGTTAATCACTCGTGTTCTGGATTACCATATATCTGACAATCATTTTCAAGAGTGCTGTCTTGTCTTTGACAGTCACTAGGGCTTTGCTTGGGATCAGTCTTCTCTTTTTCAGTGGTGCTATCATTCGTCCCTGTTTGATTGTCAACTTCAAGTACCTCTTCTTCTCCAGCTATAGTATCTAATCTAGGTTTTCTTCTGGTAACTACCTCATTACTGCTTACACCATATTTGTGGTACCAATGAACTACTTCCTCTTCTGCACACTCTTTAACTCGTGGCACATTTCCAATGATCAGATCTGCCACCAGTGAGTCTAAAACACATGCTGTCTCTCTTCCTGTGATATATGGTGTTGTCACTGTGATCTCAGCCAATGGGTAAACTTCTACTGTCCCATTAAAAGTAATACATCTAACCTTTTCTCCTGTGTAAGCTGAGGGATCTACCAAACTTTTTCTGACCCCGATTGTCGTACAACGAGAATCCCTAAGTGTCACTGCTTCACTATCATTAACAAACCCATGATGCAGCTTCAACTTCCTCCTGCATGCACTGCTGATCCTGCTTGAAATGGGTGACCACATATCAAGATAGGTTTACTGGTTGTGTCGAACAAAGGCTTACATCCCTCACAACTATCATTATTGATTGGCTCAATCACTTGCACTGCATTTGAGTGCTAAGTTTCCCCCATCATACATTGATAGCGGAAGTGCCCGGTCCCACCACATTTGAAACAAATAATGTCTTTCCTCCTATTATTTGTTGGGCCACTAGATGTTTGTACACCACACTGTGCTGCCTTGTGTCTCCAGCTCCCACAATTCCAACATCCAGCATAACCATTTGGACGTCTCTTAAAATTCCCCCTTTTGTATGGGTAACGTCCTGCGTTGCCAAAATGGTTTTCACGGAAACTATTGTCTTTAGGTCCTTGTTCCTCATACCTCTGTGTTGAATCCACACTCTTCGACCTTGGTCTAATAACTGAATTATGATCCTGTTTACTATAGGCTGCACAGACTGTTTCCTCATCAACTTGTCTGCCAATAGAACTGTTCGGATGGGCGGTCATGTAGTTTTGCCCTAACTGGGACATTGTTTCAATGTCTTTTGGTTTATGTTCTTGGAAGAAAGCCACTAAATCTGCATTGCATGATGATAATATCTTATCCCTTGGCATTAAATCGACTAAGCAACTGAAATCTCACGTTTCTTGTTATGCCACAATATGTCAATTTCCACCGCAATATTACTCTTCTGTTGGTATTCAATGTGTTTAGTGCGTGTTTTTTTTTTTTCAATACAGTTTGTCACCGCTGAGGGCTTGCGGAATTGAAAATTCATCACTGTGGCCATTGACATTGTACTGATGCTGTAATGTTTAGGGCCTGCAATTCATCTGAATAGTTGGAGAAAATATCCCGGTAAGTGTGCACATGGATTAAGGTCTGCGATCTGCTCAGACCTTAATCTGTGTTGGACGATTCCAGTAGGTTGATGATTGCTCTCGGTTGCATAAAATTCAATCTATCCTTTCTCCAATAGTCCTCTTCCTCTTTCAGCACATCATCCTCACACTTTTTCCAATAACTTTTATCAGTATTTAATAGCGCAAACTGGGTTAGTATTTTGACGTCAAGACAATTTGAATGTAGTATTGGCAGCTGCCACCTGTCTTTTAATTTTAGCCCACACAAGTTCTATAGGGTTTAAATGAGAATGATACGGCGGAAGTCTCAAGCACCTATGGCCATGCTCTTCTATCAACTTGTCGATTTGATATTTCTTGCTTATTTGCACCTGTTTTACAAGGGACAACAACTGTAGCTTGAAATATGTTTCTGGAAATGGTATATTTTCCCTTTGGAGCCATATCTTTATTGCTTCCTTTGTGCTCAGTGCCGTAGGTATTTTGTCTTCTTGGGCAACATCATTGTGATATGATGCATTGTTCATGATTAGACAAGACGGTCTATCAAGGGATGGAACTACTGTATTCTCGAGCCAATCTCTAAAAACATTACCATTCATCTCATTATGATAATCCCTATTGTCTGTATGCTTTGATACGAACACGAGCCCAGCATTCTGTAGTAAGCCATTATGAGTACTACCAGCATAGGCTATGACCAAACGCTGTCCTTTACTACTGGGCACATAACGCTTTACCTTTCCATTCACTGATTGCCATTCCTTTTCACTTGTATGGTGCGCATTGATCTACGTCTCATCCAAATACACTATGTCAAAATTTTCTTTGTGCATTTCCCTTATTTCACGTAGGTATCTGCTTCTCATGGCTCCTAAATGCGGTTGCTTGCAAAGGATATTTCTACCTACCTTGTACTTTCTAAAAGTGAAGCCTAATGTTCTTATAATTTTCCACAAAGTGTTTTGGATAGCTCTATGTTATTGTTCTTTCTCAACCAAACCCTCAGTTTTCTTACAGTCACTGTTTCTTTGGCATCCATCATTTTTATAATAACTCGCCTTATGACATCCTTGTCAAAGCTGTCTACAATTGCCTTTCTACCTACCGTTTGCTTATTGCGTGTTGGTTTAATTCCAGATTCTTGCACCCATCGACGAAATGACAGTTTACTTAAACCCAATGCATGCACTGTTCTTTTTTCGGGATTTGTAACAGTATGAAACAGTTTCCTGCGATCAGCTTTTTGACAAAAATATGTGTACAACTTCATAGCGATGCTTTGAAGTGTACACAATTTCACATTCAATCCCATTGAACAATATTAACACATTCAAATATTAGCTATTAATATTATATTAATGGTAAGATTTATTTATGTTTATTTATATAATCACGTTTCATGAAAGAACCCACACTGAAGACACCTCTGAAAAATCCCATTTAACTGCGCGCAGTTTGTGCCAAAACGGAAACCACGAGATAATTTTTAAAAAAGCGCGGATGTGTCTTTGCGAAGCTGTAATACTTTAAAAATTATGGACTTAATCTCTGAGCCGTAAATTATATACCGCATATAAACAAACATTGAAATCTGCTGTACAATCTCCAGAACAAAAATATTTTTGTTGGGTGGACATAATGATAAGGTTATATGCTAAATCTCATCATTTTCCCTCAGTTGGTTACTGAGATATGGAATTTTATATTGGGGCAGAAAAATGTAAATAGACTATAGTTATTTTACTTTATGTTGTGTGAATTCTGCAGTATGTACCTGAAGAGATGCAGCAAAATAAGCCAGGCAGTAAGTCATGCAATCTATTGTTTGTGTCTTCGTTATTAAAAGAAGAATGTCAAAAGGGGTGGTCTTTGTTGAAGAAACTGAGATTCACTTGGGAAACAAAAGACAGAAGGTGAAGAACACTCGTGTATGTAGGAAAACCTAACACAAATGTCCAGCTTATCTAGCCTGGTGTCAGACATCTTATCCCCCTGTAATTGCTACCCATAGTAATTATACATTAATTTAGTAAACACTTGACCTCACTCAGTTGCACACCTCATCTCATCTCATCAGACTCTAAATTCACACAGATCACTTCAACTTCACATCGATAACATGCCAGTAGAAAGTGTAATTGAGCACAAAACATTAGGCCTCATCATTGATAGAAACCTAACTTTTAATCCACACGTTCAAGCGCTCACTAAATAAACAGCGAAAAAAGTCTACCAACTCGCCAAAATTAAAAGTTTCCTTGACGAGGACACAAGGAAAATATTCTATACGTCTCACATACAGACACATTTTGACTACTGCTCTACAATCTGGGACGGTTGTTTCAATTCAAGCACCAAGCGACTTTACTCACTCCAGAAACGGGCCATGAGTTTAATTTATAGCAAACATTTAACTGACAATCCTAGCCTGCATAAACGCCTTCAGTTACTACCACTCCGCAAACGTCTGCTTTTCAATAAGGCCAAACTAATTCACAAAATCCTACATCGGAATGCCCCAAATTACCTTTGGCCATTGTTTGAATATAATGCTAGACACAGTAAACGATTAAATATATTACACATTCCGAAGCCTAGGATAGACTTATACAAAACAAGCTTAACGTACTCTGCAGCTCAGCTGTGGAACAATCTTCCACATGAAATAAAAGACATCACCAATCCCTATACATATAATCGCAAATTATTTGAACACTATCTCAGTACGGATTACCTTCCCCCTTAGTAATAGAAGTAATAATAAATAGTAAAACCCTAGTATAACAGCCAGTACTCTTTTGGTAGGCCAGTATATTCCACATAGCTAATAACAAGTGCCACACCAGTTATTACTATTACTGAGTCGTGTAGTATTGATTTTTCATTTTCCACATGCCTTTATAATGCATATCTTTTATATTGTTGCTGTTTTCAGTTAGCCTTGAATGATGTGTGAATGATATAATGTATGAAAGAGAGTGATAAAAGGGCAGAATGTTAGACGGGCCTGCGTACCCAATTCTTAACCCTTTCAAAATAAAGTTTTGTTGTTGTTGTTGTTCATCATGTTCCTCTTGTACCTTGCGGTGTTGAGGTGAAGTATAAACATCATGAGAGTGCCCGATTATGGGCTTCATGTATCGATATTCCCATGGATTCTGCTATTCCCTCCGTCCCTCAGTCGCACACTTCGCGTAAATAAAAAAAAAAAAAAAAAAAAAGCAAGCATGGAGTGTTATGTAACAAGCAATAACGTTATAATCTTTGGGGAAAAAAGATTTACAAAGAGTTCTTAGTTCAAACAACTGAACTAGAACAACACACAAAAAAAACTTTTCAAACTAAAACAGTATTCTTCCAAAATTAAAATGTATGATGTAAATGAATAGATTGCCTAAGAATATAATTCAGCTGATCACAGGATACTAACACACACAGAGCCTGATGGACATCATGGACAGTTTTGTATGGAGTCGGATGGCAGTTCGGACAGTCAGCTGGTTGTATTTTAACTGGTACACTCTGATCACCAGATATCCAAAGCACTCTTTGCATTAGATTTGTCCAGCTAGTTTGAAACTTCCCACAGGTTTGTAAACAATGACACAAGCAATTGCAGCAATGGGTTCCTTAAATGCAATTGCAGCAATGGGTTCCTTAAATGAGAGAAACAGTCACTTACCTCTCAGTATCTTATTTCATCCATCATGTGCCATGCAGGTAAGCGTGGGCGGTCATGTTTTGTCATCTCACTCGATTACCAGAGTCGTGGATCAGCTCCATGTTCCTGTCTCGACCATGCCAAGAGGGCAAGACATCCAGGTATTTGCTTCTAGGTCTTCCCCTTGGTCTGTTCCCTTCGATCTTACCAGTTGTCACCAAGTTCTCCAATTCATTTCTTCTCATAACATGCCCAACAAATTTTGACTGTCTACGTCTTATGTCTCTAATCAGTTTATGATCTTCATTTGTTTCTTGAAGGACCTGTTCATTGGTTTTTCTGGCTGTCCATGGTATTCTTTGCATTTTCCTCGGAAACCACATTTCTACAGCCATCAGATGTTTTTCAGCTTGACTGCGCATTGTCCAAGCTTCACACCTCAACACTCTTTTTCTCGTTTCAGTTGACATGTTTTTATTGGTCAGTATGTTTTTCATCTTGCTAAAGGCTACTTTTGCCATGGCGATTCTTGTTCTAATCTCTTCAAGGCATCTCCCATCAGATGTTATTACTATTCCAAGATAATTGTACCTATTCACTTGTTGAAGAATATTCCCATTTACTTGTATATTACATTGTGGTATTTCGGTCTTCCTGGTGATGACCATAATCTGTGTCTTTTTACAATTTAATTCTAACCCTAGTTGTTCACTGTGTGTAACAACCGCATCTACTAAATGTTGCAGGTCCTGTTCATTGTCTGCAATCAAGACTGTATCATCTGCATATCTGATGTTATTGAAGCACTGTCCCCCAATGTTGATTCCTTCTATATCTTAAATATTTCTGAATAATATCTTCACTGTACAGGGAAAACAGATCTGGAGACATTACACATCCCTGTCTCACACCTCTCTTAATAGGCTGATATTGGCCTACTTCATTATCAACTCTTATGGCAGCTTGTTGTTTCCAATATATGGTTTTTACAAGTCTAAGGTCTTTTCCATCTTGTATGTTATTCACAATGTCAAATAGTTTTTTTGTATTTGTTTATTTTGTTATTTTATTTAATTCTCTTGATTCTGGGTTATTGTTTGTTTTTTTTTAAATCATCTCAGTAGATATTCCATTTACACCTGGTAATTTATGTAGTGGAAAGTTTGCTTATTGCAAGTCTATTATCAACTATAATAATTCTGTGCCAGTTGTAGACATTTCATGGGAATGGAAAGCAGCGTGATCAAGTCAAAACTGTTACTTTCCTTGGACAGTTAATAACAGATGCAGGCAGGCATAAGAAAGAAATAAGAAAGAATAGAACTGGCAAAAACAATGTTTAACAGTAATAATCTTCTTCTCATATCAACAGTCAAAACTGTTTCTTTCCTTGGACAGTTAATAACAGATGCAGGCAGGCATAAGAAAGAAATAAGAAAGAATAGAACTGGCAAAAACAATGTTTAACAGTAAGAATCTGCTTCTCATATCAACAGTCAAAACTGTTTCTTTCCTTGGACAATTAATAACAGATGCAGGCAGGCATAAGAAAGAAATAAGAAAGAATAGAACTGGCAAAAACAATGTTTAACAGTAAGAATCAGCTTCTCATATCTAACCAACTCTGAATTATGAGTTAAAACAGTTACAAGAGTTAATTTATTCTGCATGATTGTATTGTGCAGAAACATGGACAGTGAATGAACAATTGGAGGGCAGAATTGAATCTTTTGAACAGTGATTGTACAAAAGGATATTGTCTTCTGGTAGACTGCTTCAGTCTTCAGCACTTTATATGCTAGAGCACAGACTGGTGCACTATTAAGTAAACCATGATTTATGAGTGGATTTAAGGGAGCAGAATAAAACAATATGCCAGTAGGTTCTAACACAGCTTCTCTGGGGCTTCACCTGTTCTGAGAATCTCTGCCACGTTAGAGTTTAGGTCCAGCCAAGGTCTTAATGGCTTTCATTTTGTTCACCTTGTGGTTAGCTGGTATCCACAGTGACCACCTTCATGAAGCATACGTCTTAGATGTCACTGTGCCATTAACACTGAGCTAGGCTTGTACACCATTAAGTGATTGTTTGTATATGGCATTATCACATTTGTTGAAATAAACTCACTTCTGTTTCAGATTTGTCACGTAATTATGCATATAAGGAAATGTCGAGGATTCTCAGCCAACAGTTTCTTCAGATGTGGGTGTTTATATAACACAACCACAGACCAAGCTCGCTTTACAGTGAGTGGCACAGTGCAAACAGATAACAGTAATGCAATACTTAATGTACATTGGGAACACCAAAATGGAACATGGATATATTCAAACAAGAACTTCAGTTTTCCAGAAATTTACGGTATGTGAACATGCTATAATGTCATGCAACTATTTTATACATGTTGTATGTATCAGACAATCAGACACTGAATTCCAGCTGGACATACAACAGAATTCACCAGCTCAATCTGATTAAACCAGCACATCACCTTCAAACTCTTTCTTCGGCTGAACCACAGAGCCACAATGATTGTCATGAACTAATTCAGGCGTTGGAGATGAGGTTAAAAGATTTTATTACCAGCAACACCACTAATATTATTGCTGTGCTTAAAAATGAAAACATTCTTCTTCGAGAAGAAATCCCCTCCTTAAAGAAGAGAAGGAAACTTTTAAAGCATTCATACATGCTTTGAAACTAAAAAGTGCACAGTCATTTAATAAAAGTGCACAAACAGAAAGTATCCTTGGTGTTGTGGATGCGTGTATGACCAGTGAATGTTCGTCGCATAATGACATACAGACAGTTTCTACAATGAACAAAACTACTTCTAAACCTGTAGAATGCACACCATCCATCTACCCCATTGATGCGCATATCAGCAACAGATTCCAGTTCATGGCTCTCCACAGATCTTGGTCCTTGGTTTTCTGGATCAACTCTGCTGCTGATATTCCTCCATGCCACCGTCTCAATCCATCCAGCATTATTTCTCTTGGTCTGCCTCTGCCTCTCTTCCCCTCGATCTTTCCAGTTGTCATGATGTTCTCCAATGCCTCTCTTCTCATTACATGACCAAAGAAAGCTGTTTGTCTCTTTCTTATTGTTGTATATAGTGTTCTAGTTTCATTAGCCTGTTTCAGGCAGTCGTCGTTAGTAACTCTGGCAGTCCAAGGAATTCTCAACATTCGTCTCAGGAACCACATCTCTGTTGCTTCTAATTTCTTCTTAATTTGTTCATTTACATTCCAAGATTCACTGCCATACAGCAAAACTGGTTCTACATAGCATTTCAGCACTCTCTTTCTTACACTCAGTGATAGTGACCTATTGCACAAGATACTCTTCATTTTCTGAAATGCAGCCTTTGCCTGCCCTATTCTGCTCTTAATCTCTGTTGTACATCTTCCATCTGATGTTATAAATGCCCCTAGGTATCTAAAATTATCCACTTGGTTAAGAATGTTTCCTTCTATTTCTATGTCACATTTTGGTGTCACCATTTTCTTTGATATCACCATTGTTACTGTTTTCTTGATATTCAAGGAGAATCCTTTCCTTGCACTCTCTGTTTCTACAGTGTCCAACAATTGTTGTAGGTCTGTTGATTTATCTGCCACCAATACTGTGTCATCTGCATAGCGTATATTATTTATATTATAATGTCCAACTAGTATTCCTTGCATCTCTTTGATCTCTCTCATTATTACTTCGCTATATAGGGAGAAGAGATCTGGTGACAAGACATATTCCTGTCGTACTCCTAGTTTTATGTGTTCGTAACTACCCTCTTTATTTCCAATTTTAATTGCTGCTACTTGGTTCCAGTAAATATTCTTTACTGGAACCAAATAGCAGCAATCAACAGTCTTAACTACTACTAAATAAAGTTTCTAAAACTCTGAAATTTTCTACCGCAAGCAACATCATCCTTTCATTGTGCAATGTTCACCAATCACGATCAGTGGCTCAACAAAGATGGAATATATATAGGCCATCTCAACATCTATCATTTGCTCAATAAATTACCTGAGCTTTCGGTAATACTGTGCAAACACTTCCATGTGTTTGGATTCATAGAAAGTCATCTCAACGACAGAATAACTGACTCTGAAATCACTCTTAAGATGTTTAAAGTAATTCGAAGAGATGCAAATCAAAAATTAGAGACACGTATTGCTGTATACATTTCCAGTTCTCTCAACTGTTCCCATGCAAGTGATCTCGAGTCAGTAGAGATAGAATGTGGTTGGTTACAGGTGAAGCCAGCCAGCCAGCAACTGTTTCTCATTGGATACAGTATGTATGACTGTTTCACTACAATGATGGATAGAGTGTTCACAGCAGATAGAGAAGTCATGATACTAGGTGCCTTTAACATAGATATTACTAAATCCAACCAGACATGGGACGCTATCATTCTATCTTACGATTTCAAACAAATAATAAACCGTCCCACAAGGGATACAGACACCTCTGTGACGGGACAGCCCCGGCAGCATCCGAATGACACAAGTTGAAAGGAATTAAAGAGCCCACAAGAATTATTCTATCATTCTCTAAGTAAAAGAATAATTGTCCACCAGAAAATAATCTAGTCCCCAACCAAGGAATAAGGAAAAACTAACAGAGATTGAAAACAAGAGAAAATTACATTTTGACCACGCACGCTTACCATCATTTCTGTAATGCTAGGTCTGAGAAAGCTTTGATGTACAGATCAAACGTAAAACCCAGATTGAAAACAAGAGAAAATTACATTTTGACCACGCACGCTTACCATCATTTCTGTAATGCTAGGTCTGAGAAAGCTTTGATGTACAGATCAAACGTAAAACCCAGACACCACGGCACCAGTCGGCGGGCGCTATCAAAGGTTGAAAACTCACTGTTTTCAGTTGATACATCGCGGAGCCAGTCAGTTGAGATTGACGTGTTAGTTTAGAATCCTGTGGTTGGAATAGGGGCAGACACCTAACACCTTAGTTCAACAGGACCTAACGTGTGAACCAGCCACGGCAGAATGGGAGATAAGAGGGTCAGCCAGACCAGTCTGAAATAGCACATGCAGTAAAAGTCCAGACTTTGGGGAGCCGGGACAACGTCTGTAGTGGCCACCACAAAGGAGCAATTAGGACCAGATGCTTAACACCTCTCCGCAACACTACGGGGCAAAGTAGGAACACATGGCTGACACATTCCTGCCAGCAACCGGGAAGGCTTGTGTTAACAACCGATTGGTATGTAGTTATGACGCAACGTCTATTGCATCGCTAGCGAAGCATGTTTCATTGTTTCAGGCGTGGCGGGGCCTCCGTCAATTTGATTGACAAATGGAACTACCGTCCACAGGAATGTAGGAGGGGTGAAAAGAACTTGGGACTTAATCCATCTCGGTAACTCATGCTACATGTGGAAAATAGGTGGAGTTAATTAATAGGGGATATATTAATTAGCCAACGTGAAAACTAGCCAGGGATGAAGAGAATAAAACTACATGCATGGCCAGCAAGACTTCAGAAGCAAATTCACAATAGCATTCTTAGGATACCTACTGGAGAAATATTAACATTTCGTTCTGTTGGACTTCTGTACGAAGTATTATGATGGAATTTCCTAGCTATAAAACCCAGGTAATACCATTAGTTTGTCTGCTAGTCTGAAGGCTTGTGTAGTTTCCTGTTTCTACATATTCTTCCAAACTTTACACTCGTGGATTTTCTTTGTACTTAATGTTCCAGTTCTAGCTTTACGATTTCACTGAGAACTATTTTCTTCTTTCATTCACCACTTGGTTGTCTGATTTGTTGTACGTGATAATTTGGAGAAATCCATTATCCAAGCTACATGAGCGTGTGGCTTATGCATGTACAGGAAATACATTTAGATTCATCCTGTATGATGTTAAACATTGGGGAGACTGACTACTTAGGAGAAATTCCTGAGAGCTACCAGTCTCTTGATAGCGTCCAATTAACATTGATTATTTGGACCAACACTTTGAGTGCCTACCAAGATTGTGGGGAAACCACTTGGTTTGAGGAATAGCACCAGTTCACCTTGTCTGCATGATGTCTGCATGAGGACAGACATGACTTAGGACATTCAATATCCCAGACAGATTCAGGGAAGGCATTTAATGTTCGACAGGACTGTGCGACCAGTCCTTCCGACAAGACAGTATGAATGAATCAGAAAGGGAGAGTGTAAGTGAGGTGAACTTATATGGGAAACACTCCATTACACAAATGTATATGAATATGTATGTTTTGAGCTATAGATGTTCTAAATAGTTTTATTAATATATACATATATTTATTTATTTAGAACTGATATATGTTTATGTAACATGCCATCATATATATCATCATACCATCATATATTATGACTTGAATGTATGTTTATATGAATGTATAGACATATGTGTTTTGAGATGTGTAGACGTAGATACTACCCATCTCCGTTTGTTTCATTCCAGATCTCTTAGGAGCAATGGACAGTCAACAACCCATATCAGGAAGTGACTTAGCCTTGTGAGGGACCAATTTGGACTCCTTCAATCTGACAGTGAACTGCGTCTCACTGGGGGAAGCATGACCTATGTGACCTCTTAAGTTACGTATACCATAATATAATCATCATCATCATCATCATATGATCATCAATAGCAATAATAAACACAGTTGTTGTATTTTAAACTCAGTTGTCTGTATACATTCTAAATGTTGATAAATGTTTGTGTAGTTTAAATATGTACACACATTTGGAGAACATTTAGTGGGGGTTCACACATATTGTCCAGAAGTAGGAATCTATGTCTGGGAGGTATCTTGCCTATGCAGTCATAAGTAACCAGATTACTTTGCATGTCTTAACTCCTCCTTTCTCACTTCTGGTGATACCAAGTACAGCCAAAACTATATAGATATATTCTATCTTCAACGAGCCACTTCTTGGCTGTTTTCTTGAGTATCAGGGACAATGTCTTAAATCAGCATAACAGACATTTGTTCCACGTTTTCTCTCTGGGATCTGGGGTGGTATTTAGTCCCTTCTGACAGAGTTAGGGGATCTTAAACTGCATCCAGAACTAAACACCAGCAGAAGAAAATGATGTTGGCTGGGTGGTTGCCCAACCGGGAGCTACCTCAAGCCAGTTGGTGACATATTGGTTTGCTCGTCCGCTATAGAATCCGGGAGTACACCCTAGAAAATTTTGGTTCGCTTCCGACATATTGGTCTGCTCGTCCGCTATAGAATCCGGGAGTAAACCCTAGAACACTTTGGTTCGCTCGCAAGGAACGAACCTATTTCAAATCTGTTAGTCTGGTATTATTCCGGTCTTGCCCATGGATAGAACCTAGGTCATTCTCACTTACATTCTTAGCAGCATTAGTTAGTTATAATTTATTTCTAATGTAATAGCTTGCTTGATTGTAGGCAAGATTTTGACACATTAGGACTTCTCATCCATTATAGAATCAGAGAATAAATTCTAGACTATTGATTTTCATAAACCATTCTTTCATTCTTCACCCATTACATTTGCTAAGTATTAACTTAGGAATTTGTTTCTAGGGAAGTTTGTAGAATTTAAATAACTTGTTAAAAAGTTAATAATGGATAATATCATATGAGTTAATATACATCATTCACCACTGTAGAATTAATAATCACATTAATTAGTGATATTAATTAGTTTATTGATGAATTACTTGATGATTTTTTGATTACATGCTTTATCATTTGATTTAATCATGAATAATTTGATAATGCATAATTACTTCAGTGTATGACGGACTGCTTTGCATCAACTTTCTCACTCAAATTCACTACTATCATTCTCATAGCAGTGTCAGTTCCTCTTGTCACTATCCTGCTCTAGCATAAATCTAACTAGCTCTGTGTAGGGTAATAATATAATTACTTACCTGAGTTTAAGCTGAGAAGAGATCATGGATGCACGCACAGATTTCTTAGAGTCCGCTAGAGGATGGGGCATAAGGCTCGGCTTAATAGGAGAGAAGCTAGAACTATTTATCAGAGATGAAATGGATTGGTGGGACAAAGAAGATGAACAAATGATGAAAAGACTTGCAGAATTAGAAGCAGATATGCGTCACAAAGCTGAAGAAGATGAGATTAAGAAGAAGCAAATTGAAATACTGAACGTGGAGGAATCTACCAGCTCGATTGAGGAAAAGCCAATCACTCAAGCCGAAACTCTGATAGAAAGCGGGGAAGCTGACCGTCACAAAGAAGAGGCATGCATTCCTTTGCAAATCCCCATGGCTCAGAAAAACAAAAACTTGCGCACAGAAAGGCAGATGCTTCACACCTCAATTCCGAAAAATAAACGGAATCGGAGGAAATGTACCAAGCGTACAGTAAACAGTCACAAACGTGAAAAATGTTTACACTGCAATAAAAGTGGATTAGCTGGCTTGGCAACCCAGCAACCTCAGATGCTTCCTAAGACTTCCCAAAGGAGAAAAATCCAGGAGGAGGAGGACCTGAGGAAAACTATTAAAGAGATCGAAGGCAAGACCTTACCCGATTCTCTTAATCCCTTCAGTTCAGAGGAACTAGGAGTGGAAATGAATTCAACTGAGACTGGAATTGATGTAAAACAGGATTCCAGTGTTTCTTTCTATGTGGCCACACAAGATGAAACAATTATCAGTATGAATTACTTATCTCAGGTGGGGGATGGCATTGAAAATGACACCCCACAACATTCACTTCTATTGGATTTGGCACAAGAACACCAGACTAGGGAGAGAATACCTCAATTGGACTTGGCACAAGAGAGCCCGGCCATGGAGGACAAACAAGACACGGAGGAGAATTCTTACGATGTCAGTATCTTGGAGTCTTTCGAAAAGGAAACTCAAGATACACAAAGCATTCATGTAGGTTATACCACGGACTCTGATTCAGGGACGATAAACATGTCTGCTAACAACAAAGAAGAAAATACTTCTTTGGACAGGATGAAGGTAATACCTTTCATCAACACAGCTGAAGCTAACAGGGGATCACAAATGATGGACTCTGCAGCGGAACAAAACCGGAACGGTTGGTATACTCAACACTCAGGACCTTGTTTACCTTTCACTTCAACCAATGTTGGATGGGGAGAACAGCTGTTTATGTATACTTCTACAAGGAGTGATACAAATTCACATTTCTTGGGGAACAACATGATTTCTCAAAGCTGGGCAACTGCTACTAGCCTAATACTTTCAAACACAGATTCAAAATGGAACTCTGTTGAAGAGGAACTCACCTGGATAAAGAATTATCAAGGGAAGAAAACTCTTAAATCAGGATGGAGTAAACGGACGCCCTACCAAGAACGAGGCAAGTACGAGTTGAATGGACATCATAAAATTATGATGTTTAGCAAATTTCCTGCCAAAAGGAGGAGATTAAAGGATTTTATTATGATCTTTAGCCGACGGAGGAAAAGAAAATGGAGCAACATTACTGCGACCAATTCTTTTAAGAAAACACTGATGGCACTTCCTCTGCTTATAGGACAAGGGCCAGAAATTGAGTGGACAATAGCAGTCTCTCTGCGGCGCAGGAGAATCTTGTTATACATTTTGCAATTTCCCGGCTGGGAAAAAGTAAAACCTCCAGTGGACAGGACATTACCGAGCAATAGCCCGGAAATCCGACACAACACCAGGAGCAAAGATTTGCAAGATTTATCCTGGGAGAATGGGCATGGGATGTCTTTTTGGACTCACCGGACAACCCACTGCCACAAGGAATATTGGGAACCCAGACTTGGAGGCAATTCTGGAATGGAGAGCACTTAGATACATTCTTGAATGCTGCCGAGGCTCTGTTATAGATTTCATTAATGAACCTACTTAAATTGGGGAGCTATGTGACGGGACAGCCCCGGCAGCATCCGAATGACTCAAGTTGAAAGGAATTAAAGAGCCCACAAGAATTATTCTATCATTCTCTAAGTAAAAGAATAATTGTCCACCAGAAAATAATCTAGTCCCCAACCAAGGAATAAGGAAAAACTAACAGAAATTGAAAACAAGAGAAAATTACATTTTGACCACGCACGCTTACCATCATTTCTGTAATGCTAGGTCTGAGAAAGCTTTGATGTACAGATCAAACGTAAAACCCAGACACCACGGCACCAGTCGGCGGGCGCTATCAAAGGTTGAAAACTCACTGTTTTCAGTTGATACATCGCGGAGCCAGTCAGTTGAGATTGACGTGTTAGTTTAGAATCCTGTGGTTGGAATAGGGGCAGACACCTAACACCTTAGTTCAACAGGACCTAACGTGTGAACCAGCCACGGCAGAATGGGAGATAAGAGGGTCAGCCAGACCAGTCTGAAATAGCACATGCAGTAAAAGTCCAGACTTTGGGGAGCCGGGACAACGTCTGTAGTGGCCACCACAAAGGAGCAATTAGGACCAGATGCTTAACACCTCTCCGCAACACTACGGGGCAAAGTAGGAACACATGGCTGACACATTCCTGCCAGCAACCGGGAAGGCTTGTGTTAACAACCGATTGGTATGTAGTTATGACGCAACGTCTATTGCATCGCTAGCGAAGCATGTTTCATTGTTTCAGGCGTGGCGGGGCCTCCGTCAATTTGATTGACAAATGGAACTACCGTCCACAGGAATGTAGGAGGGGTGAAAAGAACTTGGGACTTAATCCATCTCGGTAACTCATGCTACATGTGGAAAATAGGTGGAGTTAATTAATAGGGGATATATTAATTAGCCAACGTGAAAACTAGCCAGGGATGAAGAGAATAAAACTACATGCATGGCCAGCAAGACTTCAGACGCAAATTCACAATAGCATTCTTAGGATACCTACTGGAGAAATATTAACATTTCGTTCTGTTGGACTTCTGTACGAAGTATTATGATGGAATTTCCTAGCTATAAAACCCAGGTAATACCATTAGTTTGTCTGCTAGTCTGAAGGCTTGTGTAGTTTCCTGTTTCTACATATTCTTCCAAACTTTACACTTGTGGATTTTCTTTGTACTTAATGTTCCAGTTCTAGCTTTACGGTTTCACTGAGAACTATTTTCTTCTTTCATTCACCACTTGGTTGTCTGATTTGTTGTATGTGATAATTTGGAGAAATCCATTATCCAAGCTACATGAGCGTGTGGCTTATGCATGTACAGGAAATACATTTAGATTCATCCTGTATGATGTTAAACATTGGGGAGACTGACTACTTAGGAGAAATTCCTGAGAGCTACCAGTCTCTTGATAGCGTCCAATTAACATTGATTATTTGGACCAACACTTTGAGTGCCTACCAAGATTGTGGGGAAACCACTTGGTTTGAGGAATGGCACCAGTTCACCTTGTCTGCATGATGTCTGCATGAGGACAGACATGACTTAGGACATTCAATATCCCAGACAGATTCAGGGAAGGCATTTAATGTTCGACAGGACTGTGCGACCAGTCCTTCCGACAAGACAGTATGAATGAATCAGAAAGGGAGAGTGTAAGTGAGGTGAACTTATATGGGAAACACTCCATTACACAAATGTATATGAATATGTATGTTTTGAGCTATAGATGTTCTAAATAGTTTTATTAATATATACATATATTTATTTATTTAGAACTGATATATGTTTATGTAACATGCCATCATATATATCATCATACCATCATATATTATGACTTGAATGTATGTTTATATGAATGTATAGACATATGTGTTTTGAGATGTGTAGACGTAGATACTACCCATCTCCGTTTGTTTCATTCCAGATCTCTTAGGAGCAATGGACAGTCAACAACCCATATCAGGAAGTGACTTAGCCTTGTGAGGGACCAATTTGGACTCCTTCAATCTGACAGTGAACTGCGTCTCACTGGGGGAAGCATGACCTATGTGACCTCTTAAGTTACGTATACCATAATATAATCATCATCATCATCATCATATGATCATCAATAGCAATAATAAACACAGTTGTTGTATTTTAAACTCAGTTGTCTGTATACATTCTAAATGTTGATAAATGTTTGTGTAGTTTAAATATGTACATACATTTGGAGAACATTTAGTGGGGGTTCACACATATTGTCCAGAAGTAGGAATCTATGTCCGGGAGGTATCTTGCCTATGCAGTCATAAGTAACCAGATTACGTTGCATGTCTTAACTCCTCCTTTCTCACTTCTGGTGATACCAAGTACAGCCAAAACTATATAGATATATTCTATCTTCAACGAGCCACTTCTTGGCTGTTTTCTTGAGTATCAGGGACAGTGTCTTAAATCAGCATAACAGACATTTGTTCCACGTTTTCTATCTGGGATCTGGGGTGGTATTTAGTCCCTTCTGACAGAGTTAGGGGATCTTAAACTGCATCCAGAACTAAACACCAGCAGAAGAAAATGATGTTGGCTGGGTGGTTGCCCAACCGGGAGCTACCTCAAGCCAGTTGGTGACATATTGGTCTGCTCGTCCGCTATAGAATCCGGGAGTACACCCTAGAAAATTTTGGTTCGCTTCCGACATATTGGTCTGCTCGTCCGCTATAGAATCCGGGAGTAAACCCTAGAACACTTTGGTTCGCTCGCAAGGAACAAACCTATTTCAAATCTGTTAGTCTGGTATTATTCCGGTCTTGCCCATGGATAGAACCTAGGTCATTCTCACTTACATTCTTAGCAGCATTAGTTAGTTATAATTTATTTCTAATGTAATAGCTTGCTTGATTGTAGGCAAGATTTTGACACATTAGGACTTCTCATCCATTATAGAATCAGAGAATAAATTCTAGACTATTGATTTTCATTAACCATTCTTTCATTCTTCACCCATTACATTTGCTAAGTATTAACTTAGGAATTTGTTTCTAGGGAAGTTTGTAGAATTTAAATAACTTGTTAAAAAGTTAATAATGGATAATATCATATGAGTTAATATACATCATTCACCACTGTAGAATTAATAATCACATTAATTAGTGATATTAATTAGTTTATTGATGAATTACTTGATGATTTTTGATTACATGCTTTATCATTTGATTTAATCATGAATAATTTGATAATGCATAATTACTTCAGTGTATGACGGACTGCTTTGCATCAACTTTCTCACTCAAATTCACTACTATCATTCTCATAGCAGTGTCAGTTCCTCTTGTCACTATCCTGCTCTAGCATAAATCTAACTAGCTCTGTGTAGGGTAATAATATAATTACTTACCTGAGTTTAAGCTGAGAAGAGATCATGGATGCACGCACAGATTTCTTAGAGTCCGCTAGAGGATGGGGCATAAGGCTCGGCTTAATAGGAGAGAAGCTAGAACTATTTATCAGAGATGAAATGGATTGGTGGGACAAAGAAGATGAACAAATGATGAAAAGACTTGCAGAATTAGAAGCAGATATGCGTCACAAAGCTGAAGAAGATGAGATTAAGAAGAAGCAAATTGAAATACTGAACGTGGAGGAATCTACCAGCTCGATTGAGGAAAAGCCAATCACTCAAGCCGAAACTCTATAGAAAGCGGGGAAGCTGACCGTCACAAAGAAGAGGCATGCATTCCTTTGCAAATCCCATGCTCAGAAAAACAAAAACTTGCGCACAGAAAGGCAGATGCTTCCCACCTCAATTCCGAAAAATAAACGGAATCGGAGGAAATGTACCAAGCGTACAGTAAACAGTCACAAACGTGAAAAATGTTTACACTGCAATAAAAGTGGATTAGCTGGCTTGGCAACCCAGCAACCTCAGATGCTTCCTAAGACTTCCCAAAGGAGAAAAATCCAGGAGGAGGAGGACCTGAGGAAAACTATTAAAGAGATCGAAGGCGAGACCTTACCCGATTCTCTTAATCCCTTCAGTTCAGAGGAACTAGGAGTGGAAATGAATTCAACTGAGACTGGAATTGATGTAAAAGAGGATTCCAGTGTTTCTTTCTATGTGGCCACACAAGATGAAACAATTATCAGTATGAATTACTTATCTCAGGTGGGGGATGGCATTGAAAATGACACCCCACAACATTCACTTCTATTGGATTTGGCACAAGAACACCAGACTAGGGAGAGAATACCTCAATTGGACTTGGCACAAGAGAGCCCGGCCATTGGAGGACAAACAAGACACGGAGGAGAATTCTTACGATGTCAGTATCTTGGAGTCTTTCGAAAAGGAAACTCAAGATACACAAAGCATTCATGTAGGTTATACCACGGACTCTGATTCAGGGACGATAAACATGTCTGCTAACAACAAAGAAGAAAATACTTCTTTGGACAGGATGAAGGTAATACCTATCATCAACACAGCTGAAGCTAACAGGGGATCACAAATGATGGACTCTGCAGCGGAACAAAACCGGAGCGGTTGGTATACTCAACACTCAGGACCTTGTTTACCTTTCACTTCAACCAATTTTGGATGGGGAGAACAGCTGTTTATGTATACTTCTACAAGGAGTGATACAAATTCACAGTTCTTGGGGAACAACATGATTTCTCAAAGCTGGGCAACTGCTACTAGCCTAATACTTTCAAACACAGATTCAAAATGGAACTCTGTTGAAGAGGAACTCACCTGGATAAAGAATTATCAAGGGAAGAAAACTCTTAAATCAGGATGGAGTAAACGGACGCCCTACCAAAGAACGAGGCAAGTACGAGTTGAATGCACATCATAAAAATTATGATGTTTAGGCAAATTTCCTGCCAAAAGGAGGAGATTAAAGGATTTTATTATGATCTTTAGCCGACGGAGGAAAAGAAAATGGAGCAACATTACTGCGACCAATTCTTTTAAGAAAACACTGATGGCACTTCCTCTGCTTATAGGACAAGGGCCAGAAATTGAGTGGACAATAACAGTCCTCTCTGCGGCGCAGGAGAATCTTGTTTATACATTTTGCAATTTCCCGGCTGGGAAAAAGTAAAACCTCCAGAGGACAGGACATTACCGAGCAATAGCCCGGAAATCCGACACAACACCAGGAGCAAAGATTTGCAAGATTTATCCTGGGAGAATGGACATGGGATGTCTTTTTGGACTCACCGGACAACCCACTGCCACAAGGAATATTGGGAACCCAGACTTGGAGGCAATTCTGGAATGGAGAGCACTTAGATACATTCTTGAATGCTGCCGAGGCTCTGTTATAGGCTTCATTAATGAACCTACTTAAATTGGGGAGCTATGTGACGGGACAGCCCCGGCAGCATCCGAATGACACAAGTTGAAAGGAATTAAAGAGCCCACAAGAATTATTCTATCATTCTCTAAGTAAAAGAATAATTGTCCACCAGAAAATAATCTAGTCCCCAACCAAGGAATAAGGAAAAACTAACAGAGATTGAAAACAAGAGAAAATTACATTTGACCACGCACTGCTTACCATCATTTCTGTAATGCTAGGTCTGAGAAAGCTTTGATGTACAGATCAAACGTAAAATCCAGACACCATGCACCACGCTATCAAAGGTTGAAAAACTCACTGTTTTCAGTGATACATCGCGGAGCCAGTCAGTTGAGATTGACGTGTTAGTTTAGAATCCTGTGTTGGAATAGGGGGCAGACACCTAACACCTTAGTTCAACAGGACCTAACGTGTGAACCAGCCACGGGCAGAATGGGAGATAAGAGGGTCAGCCAGACCAGTCTGAAATAGCACATGCAGTAAAAGTCCAGACTTTTGGGGAGCCGGGACAACGTCTGTAGTGGCCACCACAAAGGAGCAATTAGGACCAGATGCTTAACACCTCTCCGCAACACTACGGGGCAAAGTAGGAACACATGGCTGACACATTCCTGCCAGCAACCGGAAAGGCTTGTGTTAACAACCGATTGGTATGTAGTTATGACGCAACGTCTATTGCATCGCTAGCGAAGCATGTTTCATTGTTTCAGGCGTGGCGGGGCCTCCGTCAATTTGATTGACAAATGGAACTACCGTCCACAGGAATGTAGGAGGGGTGAAAAGAACTTGGGACTTAATCCATCTCGGTAACTCATGCTACATGTGGAAAATAGGTGGAGTTAATTAATAGGGGATATATTAATTAGCCAACGTGAAAACTAGCCAGGGATGAAGAGAATAAAACTACATGCATGGCCAGCAAGACTTCAGACGCAAATTCACAATAGCAATTCTTAGGATACCTACTGGAGAAATATTAACATTTCGTTCTGTTGGACTTCTGTACGAAGTATTATGATGGAATTTCCTAGCTATAAAACCCAGGTAATACCATTAGTTTGTCTGCTAGTCTGAAGGCCTGTGTAGTTTCCTGTTTCTACATATTCTTCCAAACTTTACACTTGTGGATTTTCTTTGTACTTAATGTTCCAGTTCTAGCTTTACGATTTCACTGAGAACTATCTTCTTTCATTCACCACTTGGTTGTCTGATTTGTTGTATGTGACAATTTGGAGAAATCCATTATCCAAGCTACATGAGCGTGTGGCTTATCCATGTACAGAAAATACATTTAGATTCATCCTGTATGATGTTAAACATTGGGGAGACTGACTACTTAGGAGAAATTCCTGAGAGCTACCAGTCTCTTGATAGCGTCCAATTAACATTGATTATTTGGACCAACACTTTGAGTGCCTACCAAGATTGTGGGGAAACCACTTGGTTTGAGGAATGGCACCAGTTCACCTTGTCTGCATGATGTCTGCATGAGGACAGACATGACTTAGGACATTCAATATCCCAGACAGATTCAGGGAAGGCATTTAATGTTCGACAGGACTGTGCGACCAGTCCTTCCGACAAGACAGTATGAATGAATCAGAAAGGGAGAGTGTAAGTGAGGTGAACTTATATGGGAAACACTCCATTACACAAATGTATATGATATGTATGTTTTGAGCTATAGATGTTCTAAATAGTTTTATTAATATATACATATATTTATTTATTTAGAACTGATATATGTTTATGTAACATGCCATCATATATATCATCATACCATCATATATTATGACTTGAATGTATGTTTATATGAATGTATAGACATATGTGTTTTGAGATGTGTAGACGTAGATACTACCCATCTCCGTTTGTTTCATTCCAGATCTCTTAGGAGCAATGGACAGTCAACAACCCATATCAGGAAGTGACTTAGCCTTGTGAGGGACCAATTTGGACTCCTTCAATCTGACAGTGAACTGCGTCTCACTGGGGGAAGCATGACCTATGTGACCTCTTAAGTTACGTATACCATAATATAATCATCATCATCATCATATGATCATCAATAGCAATAATAAACACAGTTGTTGTATTTTAAACTCAGTTGTCTGTATACATTCTAAATGTTGATAAATGTTTGTGTAGTTTAAATATGTACACACATTTGGAGAACATTTAGTGGGGTTCACACATATTGTCCAGAAGTAGGAATCTATGTCCGGGAGGTATCTTGCCTATGCAGTCATAAGTAACCAGATTACGTTGCATGTCTTAACTCCTCCTTTCTCACTTCTGTGATACCAAGTACAGCCAAAACTATATAGATATATTCTATCTTCAACGAGCCACTTCTTGAGTATCAGGGACAGTGTCTTAAATCAGCATAACAGACATTTGTTCCACGTTTTCTCTCTGGGATCTGGGGTGGTATTTAGTCCCTTCTGACAGAGTTAGGGGATCTTAAACTGCATCCAGAACTAAACACCAGCAGAAGAAAATGATGTTGGCTGGGTGGTTGCCCAACCGGGAGCTACCTCAAGCCAGTTGGTGACAACCTCCTCAACAATAATTGATCATATATATGTTACTTGTCCAGTTAATATTATCGAATGTTCTGTTCCTGTTAGTGCAGTTAGTGACCATTACCAAATATGTTGTACATGGTCAAAAGTTGGGTTCAAAACTCCTAAAAATAAACATTTAATCATCAAATTTAGAAATCTAAAAGCTCTCAACCAAAGTTTATTTTTAGATGACTTAAAAAATGCAGCCCTTGAACATGTTTAACAACTTCCTGATCCGGATGATGCACTAGCTTACTGGACAAAGACAGTCTACAGTGTGTTTGATAAACGTGTGCCAGTTAAAGAAGTTCGAGTCAAGAATCAACATAAATCTCCATTGATGACTAGTGAAGTTCTCGAAATCATGAGAGAACGAGATACAGCGCACAAAAATTTAGATTTTATCAATTACCGCAGACTAAGAAATAAAGTTAAATATGAAATCCATAGAATAAAGAAAGATCATTTCAAAGATTTGATTGTAGATAAATCAAATAACACAACTACATGGAAAGCTATTAACTCGCTAACCAACAATAAACACTCTTTGGAGTCAGTAATACCGTGCACTATAACATGTGAGGATTTCAGTTGGTTCTTTCAATCAGAAATAGAGAATCTAAAGTCCTCAATACCAGACTCAGCTTGTAAGTTAAGCTCACTGTCATCATTCTGTGAAGAGAAATGCTCTAGAAATATTCCACCTGAGATTCCCTTGATGTCTGTTGCAGAAGTATATAAATATCTCTCGAATCCTGTGGGTCGTCACTAGAGCTACAGAGTTCGTCCTTTGTGTGATGCTTTCCGTGCTGCGGAAAGAGACCGAGCCATATGGGATAAAACCCGGTGTAATGAAGTCGATCCTGTTGACTTGTAAGCGACTTTTTTAAAGTGACATATAGAAAAATATAATAGGTCAAGATTGTAATGTCATATCACCACATGCATACAGTACATATGACTGATTGTCTTTATAATTCACCCAGCCTGATTCTAATGCAGCACATTAAGACACATTGTATGAAAGCTCAGAGGAACATGCATGCTGTAAGGTGATTTGATCTTGCTATGGTTTATGTAATAAGGCAAATATTTGCAGCTACAATATATGGAAGACATAGGAAGCTACCACAAATCAATATTAATTTCATTATGAGAATACTTCTTCTTACAGTGCAAGTCATGTGGCGGTGAATATGTCTCTCAAACAATCTTCTGTCTTGTGTGCTACCAATCATTTCAGATACTGCTGTTTCTCCATCCCATTATGTTAAACTGTCCAGCATTTTCTCTCTTTGTCTTCCCCTGCTTCTCCTCCCCTTTCACGTTCCCATTGTGATGACATTCTGTAGCATGGTCTTTGAAGGGAGGGAGAGAGAACTCCACATGTACTATAGAAGACACTGAGACTGGTCCTACCGGACAGTCTACCCACAGAATAAATTCGTTTAATAATAAAATCGTTTAGACTAGGTAAGTATGGATACCGGTTCCTAAAGAGTATCAACTATCCTTACAGTTGTGCAGGGCTGGAAGTTAAGACTGGACACTATATAACAGATTAAAGGTATCTGGTTTAATTATCCATGCCATAATTCCTGTAGAAAGTTTTGAACACTTAGTGCTTTGCCATACAACCAGACATCAGAAACACAACTATTTAAACTTTAACTCGTCTTACTAGTCTACTTGAACTATAGATTGGAAAAAAATCCAAGTCAAATACTTTGGTTAAAATCTATAATCACAATGATACATTTATTTGTCTTAACCTCCTCCTCAATGGGAGCGGACTGATAATGCAATAATTTGAAATAAGCCAATACTAGGCTGAGAACTACTTCTGTTCCTATAGCTTCACTATATAATCGCTGGCACTAATTTCAGTCAAAAGTGCTGTTGTGGTTTAGGCAAGGGAACTCAACACATAAGTCATGACCTGAGATTGAACTGTTTGATTTAGCCGTATAGGAAAATCAATTTAATTCAACTCGTGGACAATTGATTATATTCCATACATTTATAACATCTTAAACTATACAGGCCAGCATTGACTGGTGTAATCGCATAGCAAAATACATTTAAACGATATGAACATTAAAATATCTTAAGTACATGTAATAAGATATATGTATCGAGATCTTACTCTGCCGAACTCTTGTGTTCTCACTTATAAACTGCCTGGGCAGTAACTTTATGTTTTGCTATATTTCATGAGGTTGGCACAGCCTAAATTTACCCCAGGTCCGTTCACTTTGAAAGTTCATGAGAAATAGGCCTAGAGTCAGCAGAAAAAGTTCCTGCATCCTGCCCCCCCCCCCCCCCCCCCCCCCCCCCCCCCCCCCCCCCCCCCCCCCCCCCACGTGACCGCCTGTTCTAATCTGTGATTGGCAGACCTCTGACCTGGCTGACCGCCTGGTGGCCACACAGTTTGTTTACCTCGTACCAATATTTTACTGTTACAATATCATATGCATGTTTCAGTTAAAAGAGTTATTTGCGTAGCCTTTACAGGATGTTGCAGTCAACACTAGAATTTGTTGCTATTGTGACCTCTTGGCAAGTTTATGTTCAGTAGCTTGCCATTGCTTTCTGAATGACGAGCACTCATACCATTTCATAAAAAGCATCACAATGTGGTCTGCTGCCAAATTGTGTGCAGCTGTGTTTCGACCGTAGGCATGTGGGATCATGAACCGTGTTCGGTAAACCCTTCATCAAGGAGCCGGCTTTGCACATTTTACCTTGTTATAATTATGTTACTGGTTTCTCTTGTCTCATAAACAAAGGAGAGGCCATCCAAGTAACTCACCACACATACTCAAACTTTCCCCTTCTCATAACTGTACCAAAGAATGTGGACTATCTTCTTCTAATGCAAGTAACCTGTTCTCTTTGTGAGTTAACTTATTTCAGGATATCTTCATGGCTTTTCCTATCCATTCAGCGTACTCATAATTATTCTATAAAACCACATCTCCACAACGAGTTAACTTATTTCAGAGTATCTTCATGGCTTTTCCTATCCATTCAGCGTACTCATAATTATCCTATAAAACCACATCTCCACGAGTTAACTTATTTCAGGATATCTTCATTGCTTTTCCTATCTATTCAGCGTACTCATAATTATCCTATAAAACCACATCTCCACAACGAGTTAACTTATTTCAGGATATCTTCATGGCTTTTCCTATCCATTCAGCGTACTCATAATTATCCTATAAAACCACATCTCCACAACGAGTTAACTTATTTCAGGATATCTTCATGGCTTTTCCTATCCATTAAGCGTACTCATAATTATCCTATAAAACCACATCTCCACAACGAATTAACTTATTTCAGGATATCTTCATGGCTTTTCCTATCCATTCAGCGTACTCATAATTATCCTATAAAACCACATCTCCACAACGAATTAACTTATTTCAGGATATCTTCATGGCTTTTCCTATCCATTCAGCGTACTCATAATTATCCTATAAAACCACATCTCCACAACGAGTTAACTTATTTCAGGATATCTTCATGGCTTTTCCTATCCATTCAGCGTACTCATAATTATCCTATAAAACCACATCTCCACAACGAGTTAACTTATTTCAGGATATCTTCATGGCTTTTCCTATCCATTCAGCGTACTCATAATTATCCTATAAAACCACATCTCCACAACGAGTTAACTTATTTCAGGATATCTTCATGGCTTTTCCTATTGATTCAGCATACTCATAATTATCCTATAAAACCACATCTCCACAACTTCCACATAGTTCCTCACTTCTCTGCTAATTGTCCATCTTTCACTTCTGTACTTCAGGATTGGCTCATATAGGTAATTAATGTACGAAAGATGGGGGATTGGAAGGGCCAAATGTAAGATGGGCCTGTGTGCCCAGTTTGTGACCCTTTGAAAATAAAGTGTGTTCGTTCTTAAGAAATTCTTTTTTCACCCTGATTGACAAAAATAAGTTGCAGAGAATATTCTGCTGGATTATGACTATCACCAGTAGAACTCTCTGATTCATTGAGGTGCTCAGTCTCTCCAACCAAAATCAAGGTAGGCTTGTGTGTTGAGAAGCTATTTCATACAGCAAAATTAAGGGACAATGTGAATCAACATAAGACCATCATTGCAGATGTTGTTTAATGTTTACAGTACACTGTTTTCTACTTTAGGAACTTCGGAATGTGATCAACATCGAACAGTTAGTATAATGAGCCACATCACAAAGATTTTGCTGAGAATTATCATGCAAAGAGTTAGGAAGAAAATACAACCCGAAATAGGAGAAGAACAGTGTGGGTTTATGGAAGGCAAGGGTACAGTAAATGCTTTGTATATACTGAGAACAGTATTTGAACGTTTATAGAAGGAAACTAAGATCTACCCCTTTGTTTTACTGACTATACAAAGGCTTTCAATAAAGTGAGACATGTCGACATGATAAGGATGCTTGAAGATCTACAAATTGATGGAAAAGACCTTAGACTTGTATAAAACATATATTGGCAACAACAAACTGCTATCAGAATCGATAATGAAGTAGGTCAATAACAGCCTATTAAAAGAGGTTGAGACATGGATGTGTAATGTCTCCAGATCTTTTTGCCCTGTACAGTGAACATATTTTCATACATATAGAAGATATGGAAGGAATCAACATTTGGGGGGGGGGGGGGGGGGGGGGGGGGGGGGGGGGGGGGGGGGGGGGGGGGGGGGGGGGGATTTAGGGGG
>JACEFZ010025676.1:0-47500 GCA_014155875.1 Cepaea nemoralis
AAATAACCCCACCCCCACCCCCACCCTTCTCCCCCAAACCCACACACCCTCCCCAACCCCAAAACCCCCCCAACCAATCCTCCATCCACCCTTTCCCCCAAAACCAACACCCCTTTAAAACCACAACACCCTTACCCATTTTACCACACACCCCCACACACGCACTTCCCCACCCATACAAAAAATCCCCTCACACACATCCCCACCCCCCAAAACACATTCCCCATTCACAAACACCCCCTCCCATCCACCACACACAAACCCAACACACCCCCTCCCCACACCAAGACAAAAAAACCCGTACTTACCCCTTTAAACCACTAACACCCACACATCCCTTCCCCACTCATCAACACATCATCTCCTATCTACCCCCCCCCACACTCAAAACCACCCCAAAACCACCCATCTAAGCAAAAATCCTCCCCCCTCACACAAATCTTTCACCCCCCCAAAAACCCCAAACCCAAAACCTTCCCCCACCCAAACAAACATCATTTATCCAACCAGCTCCACGCTCCCACCCCATACCCACCCCAACACACCCCAAAAGACAAAATCCCCACCCACCCACACATCTACCCAACACATCTCCTACCATCCACACACCCCCCAACTAAAAGTCCCCCCACAACCACACATAAATCCTCCATCCAGCCACACCCCACCTCCACCCCCAGACATATCCCCCACCCACACAACATCTCAAAATCCATCACCCACACTCATCACGCACCCCCCCCAAAAACCCCCAAAACACATCCCCACTTTACATTCCCCACACATCTCTCCCCACACACACTCCCCACCCATCCAAAAAACATCCCACACCCACATCCCACATCCCCAAACCCACAAACCACATTCCCTGCCCCACTCCCCCCCCAATCCCATATCCCCACACCCACATCCCCCCCCCCCACATATACCCCCCCCCACCACATAACCCACCATCAATCATCCCCCAAACATACCTCCTCCCACCACTCACCCACCCACCTAGACAAACACACATCCCAATCACCCATCTCCCCATACACCCTACACTCGCACCCCCTACACACAAATCCCCCACCCACCCAAAAAAACCCCCCCCGCCCACCCACACCCCATCACGAATCCACCCACACAAAACATCCCCCGATTTTCCCCCAAACCCACTATTATGATCAAAATCCCCCACTTTACAACACACTTTCAGTGACGATTGTCGTGAGCATTGTCGCAAAATTGTAAAGAAAATGGAGAAAATTTTTACATATACATTTTGTAACTTTAAAAAAATTAGTGATGCAATGTGGGGAGGAGGAAGAGGGAGGGGAGGGGAGGAGGAAGAGGAGGGAGAGGGGGAGCGCAGGGGAGGGGGAGGAGGAGGGGGGAGAGGAGGAGGAGGGAGTGGGGGAAGAAGGGGGGGAAGGGAGGAGAGGGTTTAGTAGAGGGAGGGAAGGAGGGAGGAAAAGGATGAGGGAGGAGGAGAGAGAGGGGGGAGGGGAGGAGGAAGGAGGAGGAAGGGGAGGGGGAGGAAGGGGGGGAAAAGGGAAGGGAGGGGAAGGGGGGGAGGGGGGAGGGGGGGGGAAAAGAGGAAGACGGTAGGAATAGAGGGGGGGAGAGGGGGAGGGAAAAGGGGGGGTAGGAGAAGGGAGGGGAGGGAGGGGGGGAAGGGGAGGGAGGATTAGGAGGAAGGAGGGGAGGGGAAAATGAGGAAGGAGGAGGAGGGAGGGGGAGGAGGAGAGAGAAGAGGAGGGGGGGAAGGAAAGGGAGGTGGAGGAGGAGGGAGGAGAGGAGGGGTAGAGGGAGGAGGAGGAGGTAGAGGGAGGAGGGGGAAAGGGGAAAGGGAGAGGAAAGGGGGAAAAGGGGGGGAGGGGTGTAGGGAGGAGGAGGAGGTAGTGGGGGGAGGAGGAGGGAGTAGGATGGAGTAGAAAGGGGGGAGAGGGGGAGGAGCAGGGAGGAGGATAAAGGGGAGAAGGACAGGGGGAGAGGGAGAGGAGGAGGAGGGAGGAGGGGAGGGAGGAGGCGGAGGGAGAAGGAGGAAGGAGTAGGAGGAGGAGGTGGGAGGAAGGAGAGGAAGAGGGGAAGGAGGAGGGAGGGGGAGGAGGAGGAGGGGGGGGAGGGGGAAGGGAGGAGGAGGGGGGAGGAGGGAAAGAGAGGGGGAGGGAGTTGACATCCGAATCAACTCGTTAGGTTTGTGATTTCGGTCCTTCCTTGATTGTTCCCCCTTCTACACGATGTAGAAAATTTTCCCTTACACAAAAAGAGAATTGTTATTGATATTGCCGGGGCAGGGGAATATATCAGCAGCAGGTTGATCCAGAAAAAAAAGACGAGATCTATGGGAACCATGAAGCCTACGCCAGGGGGACGGCACTTGATGATGATGATGATTCCCGTGTGACGATTCTTTTAGTCACGTATTTCTTCGCTTGTCCCAGCGTTTTGGTTTGGAGATTCTTTCATCATCATTATATATTTTGTATGTATTAGGGAGGGGCAGGAGGGAGGAGGAGGAAGAAAAAAACAAAAAAAATGACAGTTTGGGAGCGCTGAAATGAGAGGAAGGCGGGGTAGAAAATTTCACCAATCGCATGGGCCTTCGGAACGCATAAAGGCCTACAACAGACATACACATCCAACCCCATTGCCTTTTATATATAAGATACTAGCGACCCATCCGGTTTGCCCCGTCCTGGTGGGGAGCATCTCATTTTAAATTTATATAAGTAGTCATATAAGTTCTTTTTCCGTTACGATGTCTGTCGTCTGTCTGTCGTCTGTCTGTCTGTTGTTGTCTTCTTTTTGTTGTCTGTTTTGTCTGTCTGTATGTATGTATGTAGTATGTAGTATGTATGTATTCTGTCTTTCTGTCTGTCTTTCGTCTGTCTTTCTGTCTGCGTCTGAAACCCGGGCCCCGGATTTGATCAGAAAGGGGATTTTACACTAACAAAATATCACAGTTGGCAGCGCTGGAATGAAAGGAAGGCGTGTAGAAAATTTTATCTCAATCGGATGGGCCGTTCGCGAACAAAAAGGGGAAAAAATACATACAGACAGACAGACAGACAGACAGACAGACAGACGGAGACCTAATTTTTAATAAGATGAAGAATGCCACTTATATTACGCATAGAAACAAAAGGAAAGTAATAAACTGTTATATATTGAACCTATCTTGCTGTAAAGGGAGTGCCCCGCTTGTTTTGTGTTCGCTGGCTGTGAACTCCAGCGTGAAGTCCTGTATGTCGGATGAATACATCCTGTTGTCCAACATCAATGTGATGTCATACAGGACCTGAGGTTTGCGTGAGTATCCGTTATCCCGTCTGGCTTATGGTGTGCAGACTAGTGGTTCCTCAACATGTAGACAGATACTCTCCGGCTTCGGAGGAATTATCGATCATACTGATGTTAGCCAGATCCCCGAAGGGACCAGTTGCCCAGGACGCACGGCTTCGACGTGTCAGCAGGTCTTGGCTAGTATAGATACCGACCCTGGTGCCTTGGAAACACCTCTGCGTTCCGTTGTAATGCAATGAATCATGAAATATGAATGAAACAAATTAAGAATAGCTAGGAAGCAACGGAGGTATGGTTCTTGAGACAAATGTCGCGAGTTCCTTGGACTGCCATAGAAACTAACAATTATTACTTGGAAAAGGTTAATGAATGTAGAACATTATATATGACTGTAAGAAAGATACAAACATCATTCTTTGGACATGTAATGAGAAGAGGGCATTGGAAAACATCGTGACGACTGGAAATACAGTGAGAGAAAAGGCAGAGGCAGACAAGAGAAATGATGCTGGATGGACTGAGACGGTGGTATTGAGGAATATCATTAGCAAAGTAATCCAGAACAACAAAGGACCGAGATATGTGGAGAGACATGATCACATACACCAGCTTACATCGGCACATCGTGATGATGAGAAGACAGCGATATAAAAGTGTGTATAGTCAAGCTTGGTCGCTCTCCCTGGTGTAGGGGTTAAGGACGTTGTCCGGAGGTATGTGAGCCGGTCGTTCAGAAAGCAATGGCAAACTACTGAACGTAATACATTACCAAGACATCAACAGCAGCTGAAACATGCTGGTGTTTACTGCAATGTCCTGTAAAGGATATGAGGAAAAACAAACAAGTCAGCTTGATAGACACACAATTCATAAGCAGCAGATTAAATATTGTGGCTTGAATTTCTTCATCAGTAAATAAAATCAATGACAGACACATACTTATGTAAATACATGTAAAAATGAATGATGTAATTACAGCAGTATGTGACTGTCTTTGATTATTGTTGATGAAATCTATATAGCAAGTACTGTCTTTCTGTTACTGATTCCATTGGAAACTTTGATAACATCCATCAGTATGTAGAATGGCAAGATATGTTGGCATAATATTGATTTGTCTTAACATCTCAAGCGGGATCCGTGGCGAAGAGGTTGCGGAAGCAGTTCGTAATCCCACATGCCACTTTCGAAACACAGCTGCGAGTTACTTTGGAAGCAAGACGACCTTGCGTTAGGTTTTTTTTCAGAAAATGGTATGGATGCTGGTCGTTCAGAAAGCAATGACAAACTACTGAACGTAAACATGCCAAGAAATCATGAACAGCCAAATGATGCTGGTGTCGACCGCGACGTCCTGTAAAAGATATGCAACAATTTCTGAATCTGAAAACCTTAATTTAGGGATATTTGTTGAACAACAATCTACCTCATAGTTTGACCTCTGGGACCTGTCGGAGTGCCGAACATGGCACAATAGAGTTAGTATTCAATCCCCAACCCTTGCAGACATTGATATTGCCCTTAGGACACAAGCTCTAAGACACAGAGCAGGAATTTATTCGTTCTAAAGTTAGAGAAGTAAATCAACATTCAGGGTGTATACACAGCAGTCTTCCATACTATGTAACCTCACTGTCGACATACTTTCAACCCTTTTGTTTAATGATTGTTCATTTCCATTCCAATACATTATACTGCACTGGTGTTCGTCGAATTATCATAACTTCTATTTTTTCGATGTTTATCAGAATTCTAACAGCAATAATGCAATATTAAAGACTGTTTATTTGGTGCTTGAAATTCGCATTGTCCGTATACAGTAAACTGGTCGTCAGAGGAGAAAAAAACACATCTAATTTAACATTTATGTTTTGATTCCCTTCGTAATTAATCTTATTAATATATAGGACAAACAAATTCCTCTTCTGTCCTTAACAATGTCAACTGAAGTTCCGCCTTGTCCTTGTTGAGTAAACTCGTCGTCTGCATAAGGCAGCTCATTTAAACTCTCTGAGTGTATTTTTTTCCATATCCTATTTACACGACATCATTGTCAACACCACCATTTTACTGCTGTTGTTGAAGTCTTGGCAAATTTTACGTTAAGTAGTTTGCCATTGCTTTCTAAACGACCGACTCCCAACCAACACGTTAAAACTCCACCGCGACACGGTCTGCTTGCCAAACAGTTCGACTCCCCTTTTCGAACGAGTGGTAAGAGCTCAAGAATCGCATTCGCAAGCCTTTAGGCCACGGAGTACGGCGAGAGTAGATTTACTTCTTAATTAATCTTATCTATATATCCATAGAGACAATGGCTATGGACACTGACTAGTACAGTCACTGCCCAGAAGAAAAGCAATGGCAAACTGCCTTCTGCAAAACTTGCCAAGAAACCATAACAACCAAGTTTTACAACTAAAATGGAAGCCTTTTCATTTATTCTGGCAGGAGACGTCGAAGGCCAGAGTGGAGTGGCATTTTGTTTAGATAAAACAACTGCAATAGCTTTACTGGAATATAACCCAGTTAGTGATAGAATCCTCACTGTTAGACTTAAAGACCGTCCAAAAAAACAGAACTCTCATACAGATATATGCACCTACTTCAACAACAAAGGAGGACGAAATTGAAGATATTTACAACACACTGCAAGACACATTAAATAAGATTGCTCATAATGATATAACAATAATAATGGGAGATTATAATGCAAAAGTAGGTACAGCAAGAGCTGAAAATGAGAGACACGTTTTAGGAAAATTTGGATTGCGAAATAGAAATGATGCAGGTGACAAATTAATTGAATTTTGCACAGAAAATGAGTTAACGATAGCCAATACACTTTTTAAACAACACCCAAGAAGACTCTTCACATGGAAGTCCCCGGACAGTATTACCAAAAATCAGATAGATTATATTTTATTACAAAGAAGATGGAGATCAAGCATAACATCTGCAAAAACCCTACGAAGTGCAGACTGTGATACAGATCATCAGTTATTAGAAGCAGATCTGAAAATAAAACTCAAAAAGCTTACCCGAGGACCAAGGCCACTTCGTTTTGATCTCACAAAAATACCAGATGCATACACCGTAGAAGTTAAGAATCGTTTTGGGGTCTTGATGTCTGTACAAGAGGATATGACACCTGATAAACTGGCATTAAAAGCTAGAGATATCTTCATAACTGCAGCCAAAGATTTAATTCCGACCAAGAAAATGCAATTTAAGCCATGGATTACACCAGACACGTTAGGATTAATAAAACAACGAAGGTAACTGAAACAGAAAGGAGGTGAATCCCATAACAGCAGGATGAAGTATAAATCTTTAACTCGAAAAGTAAGAAACAACACAAGACAGGACAAATATCAATACATACAAGATTGCTGTACCAGATCAGAGCAATATCATAAGACTGGAAGAGATTACGAGATGTTCACAGAAATACAGTTATTGACAAGAAATGTCCAACCCAATTGAATGTTGTCTTTGACAAGTTGGGAAATACCTTAAAAGAATCTAGATAAATTCTAGAAAGATGGCAGGAGTACTGCAGTGGAATGTATGATATGGGTGACAGTGAGGATATGAATGAGATACATGAGCCAATGACAGCAGAGACAGAACCTGAACCCTCATTAGATGAAATTGCATGGGCAATAAAGAACCTGAAGAATGGTAAATCACCTGGATGTGATGAGATACCAGCTGAACTAATTAAAGCGGGAGGAGAAGAAAAGCATACAAATCTATCACGCATTATGTAAAAAGATATGGAAATATGGTATATGGCCAAAAGATTGGAAGAGAACTATCTTCATTCCAATACCAAAAAAGGGCAACCTGAAATTATGCACCAGCTATAGAACTGTTGCCCTGATCAGTCATACAAGTAAAATTCTACTAAATATCATAATGGGAAGACTTCGTAAGAAAATGGAAGAAGAGATTAACGTGGTTCAAGCTGGATTTAGACAAGGAAGAGGAACAAGAAATCACATTCTCAATATGCGTTTAATAATAGAGAAATGCAGAGAATTTAATGTAAACCTATTCTCATGTTTGTGGATTATTCAAAGGCATTTGACTGTGTACAACATCAAAAACTTTGGGTAAGCATGAGGAATATGGGCGTTCCAACACATGTAATGCAACTCATAAGAATGCTCTATCTAGTCCAACAAGCAGCGGTTAGAATAGATGCCGAGACGTCAGATTGGTTTAACATCAAGCAAGGAGTCCGTTATGGGTGTGTGCTGTCCCTCTATTTGTTTAACCTGTAAGCCGAAAATATAATGAGAAATGTAAGAGATGATATAAACAGGGAGCTAAATGATGCCCTAAATATCGGTAGTCATGACATACAAGAGATTCAGCTTGCTGATGATACAATATTGCTATCCACAACACAGAATGGTATAGAAAACCTAATAGCCTCAACCCAATTGAATAGTGAAAATCACAACTTATATTTTAACAAAGCAAAAGCAAAGATAATGCATACAGATGAAACTACTATGGAGAAAGAAATATATGTTATTGAGTAAAAATTGGAGGTGGTGGAAAACTTTGAATATCTTGGATCATTGATTACCAACAACGGTGTCACAATGAAAGAAATTAAACGACTATCAAGTGCTTTTCAAAGACTAAAACAACTGAATAAATTATGGAATGGGACAGACAGAACTACAAAATTAGATTTTTAAGAGCATGCATCTTTCCCATTGCAACATAGCGCCTGTGAGACCTGGACACTTACTAAACAAGCTGAACAGCGCATAAATGCCTTTGAATACAAATGTTATAGACGAGTTCTAAGAATATCTTGGATAAAGAAAAGAACAAATGCATCCATACTTCAAGAGCTGAATATTGAAGAAGGTTGGCTAGTAAAGACGATAAAACAAAGAAAATTGAAATATTTTGGTCACTTGAAACGTCACGAAAGTTTGGAGAGAACAATAATGGAGGGGTATATGCCTGGGAAGAGAGGAAGAGGAAGGCCAAAGAGAAGATGGGTGCAGGATGTGGCGGATGATCTCCAGTTGGGTGTATCGGACGCGGGACATCTTGCTTGTGATCGAGAAGTTTTCCGGAAGGTTGTTATGGGAGCGAGGTTCTGCAAAGGATGGCTACTGAATGAATGAATGAATATATGGTATTAACAAATTATTCCTTTGGTCTTGACAATGTCGCCAGCTGATCACCTTTCACGTCACTCCGCCAACGCATGCAGTAATTCCTCTCTCTGATGACCTCTGCCTCAAATACCCACAACGATATATCATACTTCACATAATTTCATGAAACTAACCATGTGTGTTTATTTGAAGATAACGTGTGATATGACAGTGGAAGCACAGTCGTACGCTAGACAGACAGCGGGAGATATACAAGATATCTTCCACGGCAGAAGATGAATGGCAGTGATGAGTGGGCATATCAAAGAGAACAACATCACAACAACACAACATAACGTTATCATCATCGTGCGCCATGCTGACATGTTCCAAATTATTACTTTTTTTTCATAGCGTCCATGTTTTCCCAAATATTTTCAGTGTTATATTCCTCTACGGTACTACCTGCTTTCTGTTAGCGCCGAACGTTGGCCGGCGCTTACCAAACCCGACACCCCACATTGTGCCAACGGCTACGGGCGGAAGAGCACAATTGGGAGGGTACAAGCCTTACCCTGGTGCGAGCCAAAGACAAAATGTTATTGCAGGGCAGACCAGGCCCTAAGCCTTGGTTGGCGGCTGGTCTAGGATCGAAGATCCGACAGGCGGACAGTTAGCGCATTGCTTTGCTGATCCGGCAGCTTCTGCAGCTTGTCTTGTTCCAGATGTAGGGATGTTACCTTTCTCTGGAGTGAACTAGGCAGGCCGAGAGAGGGATCATGCTGCATGGGCAACACATTATCTCTATATTTTAGCCCAGGCTTTGTGCTATGGAGAGGCAATAACTCCATCCCTGGTCTTAACTGGTCTCGGAATATAGGTAAAAGTTATTATGCCTTTTATAGCACAAACTATAGTCTGTCAAGATGGCAAGGTGCCAATGAATGAATATATTCCTCAACATCATTATCATTATCATCATCTATATCATCATCTTTATCCTCATCATTACCATAATATACCTTGATAGGTGGCATAGATGTTCATATCTCTCCACAGATCTCAAGTCCTTGGTGTTCTCAATAAATGTTACTGTATCCAACCATCATTTCTACATGTCTTATACGGTTTATCTGGTCCAGCCGTGACGATGTTCTTCATCGCCGATCTTCTAATAATATGACAAAAGAACGCTATTTGCCTCTTTCTTATAAAAGTATATAATGTTCTACTTTTATTAGCCTCTTTTTTATAATAGTATATAGCTGTTCTACTTTCAATAGCCTCTTCCAGATAACTGTTGTAAGTTTAGCAGTTCATAGGTATTCAGCAAATTCTTCCCAGAATTCAGATAGCCATTGCCTCCAAGCGTTTCCTAATTTAGTCGTGCACATACCACGATTAACTGTCATACAACAAGAGCAGGTTTGATGTAAAGCTGCAGTTGCTTGGGCATCAGACATTCATATGTCACTGTCTAACGACTTCTATAGGATCATCTTTACACATTACAGCAATAAGCCTCCAGTCTTATCCAGTAGATGACACTAGACGATTTCAACACAATGCACTAACTCTTAGCACCAATAGGGACCCAAAAGTGTATCTCGCCTCATCTCATCTTGTACCTTGCGGTATAGAGGTGAAGTATAAACAGCGGGAGAGTGCCCGTTTACGGGGTTACAGACGCAGTTCGTAATCCAATATACCCGTGTTCGAAACACATCTGTGGGCGATTTGGTAGCAGACCGCCTTACGTTGGCTTTTTATGAAATGGTATGGGTGCCGGACGATGAGAAAGCAATGGTAAACTAGTGAATGTAAACTTGCCTAGGAATCACGAACACCTAACAAATGCAGGGGTTGACTGCTACGTCATGTAGAGGATATGAAATAACTTTATATATTTACACGTCGGAAACATCTTCGCGGGCGTTTCAATACGACTAGTTCCATTACTCTATTCCCTCGCTCAACCAGATGTAATGCAAATATGCTCAAGGAGTTTCTGGTTCGTCATGCCTCTAAGCACACATATTACTTCAGCAAGGCGCTGCACCATGTACAGGCGGTTGGTTCGAATCACTATGAGGTCACCTACAGCTTTCAATTGTTATATTGTCTGGTGTATTCACTAATCCTTATTTCTTTCATCTACTTGGTGTGGGGAGATCAGTATATGTTAATTTTTTCCCCATGTTAGTTTTTAATTTAACAGATTCATCACAAAATATGTCAACATGCATCAAAGAGTCACTCGGTGGCCGAAATAAACCTCGTATGTCTATTGTCAATGTTCTAATTATTGTACATACTCAAGTCAAACATGGATTTGAACATTATTAATTTATTGATGTTTCATAAATTAATCATCAATGCAGGAGTACTGCAGGCAGGCGTGTTGTAGCCAAACATCTACAACTTATACAGATATATAATTTTTAAACAAGTTGGAAAATGTCCTGGACTCAACATCAACGGAAGATTCGAAAATAATCTTAGGTGAGCTGATCATACAGTGTTACTTGTAGAAAGCAGAGTTACAAAAACCTAGTGGATAAATTTAACAATCATAATGTACAATGTGGCTTAGATATTAATATGCACCCACACACACACACAAACTCTCTCACACACACACACACAGACACACACACACAGACACACACACACACACATAACAAACAACGAAAACTATGACAATTAGCAGTGGAAAGGAGTTGCCAGCAATGAACATCACAGTTATAGGAAGATCCTAGAAATAGTAACAAGTTTCTCCTATCTTGGACATGTAACAACAGATGATGGCAGAAGTGAAGCAGAAATTAAAATGAGAATTAGAATGGCCAAAAATGTTTTCAACAGCATGAAATCGGTATTAACGCCCAGAGAGAATAACAGCACATTAAATATGAGAATTGTCAGATGTTATGTATATTCAACACTGATAGATGGCGCGGAAGCCTGGACAATGAACAAGCAATTAGAAAGTCGAATAGAGGCCCTGGGGATATGGATATGCAAAAATTATGTTATCTTTCATAGAAACAAATGCAATCAAACATAGAGGTTGTAGAAAAAAAATTGAGAATGAAAATAGAGTTGGTGAATGAAATTTAAAAAAAAAGAGGTAAGTGAAATATTTCTGTCACGTTAAATATATATATAATATATAGAATATTGAAGAGGGTTGGCTATTAAAGACGATAAAACAAAGAAAACTGACATATTTTGGTCACTTGAAACATCATGAAAGTTTGGAGAGAACAATAATGGAAGGGTATATGCCTGGGAAGAGAGGAAGACGAAGGCCAAAGAGAAGATGGGTGCAGAATGTGGCTGATGATCTCCTGATGGGTATCTGGTACCAGCTCCATACTTTTATAGAACAATCAGCATTCGACAACGCCTGCAGTTTTTGTTTCCCAGACGCTGTACATATACCCATTTAGGATGTATGCAACTAACAGACCAAGATATAGTTTAATACAATCGCCGCCTTTAGAGGGATTTATACACACGACCAATGGGCCGGTTAGATAAACATTCAAGACAGTGTGCTATGGCGGATCCAATTCATTGAAATATGGCTAATTAAATGTTGAATATTGAAGAGGGTTGGCTATTAAAGACGATAAAACAAAGAAAACTGACATATTTTGGTCACTTGAAACATCATGAAAGTTTGGAGAGAACAATAATGGAGGGGTATATGCCTGGGAAGAGAGGAAGACGAAGGCCAAAGAGAAGATGGGTGCAGAGTGTGGTTGATGATCTCCAGATGGGTGTATCGGACGAGGGACATCTTGCTTGTGATCGAGAAGTTTTCCGGAAGTTTGTTATGGGAGCGAGTTTCTGCAAAGGACATGCTATTGAATGAATGCATGAAATGTTGAGAGCAGCGTTAGTATAGGGGCTATACATTTGCTAGCTAGCCCGGTAATCATGGGTTACAAATACATTGTGTATTTTTAATAACTGCGCAGTGTTTAAAAATATTGCCGGTCCAAGTTTTGTATTTACCTGTTATGTTGCATGAACTTTAAAGAGGGTGAATACAAAACTTGGACCGGCAATATTTTCAAACACTGCACAGTCATTAAAAATACACCAAATACAAACGGAGACTGATTTCTAAAATTGATCTTGGCTCTCAAGTTGACCCTGTCAAAAATGGGTTACCAGGGAATATACTGGGAAACAACAAACGCACCCACATGAAAGTGGATCATGTTGTTCACCTCTGCTCCCGGGGTATTGGGTTGGATGTCCTTTGTGTTAAGGATGTAATTAATATGAGGGTTATTGTGCTGAGCATAATAATATTCATTCTGAAATTAAATATCCTACTGTGTGTGAGTGGGTGTGTTAGTGTGCGTGTATGTTTGCGTAGTGGGTGCGTGCGTGTGTACCTGCGTGCGTGCGTGCACGCGTGAGGATTGAAAAAGAAGTCCCATGGCAGATTCAGATATTACGATGTGTTATTTTTGGCCTTTGCATATGCTAAGTCATGCATAATAAGATGAGGTGCCAAGTTCCATTCTTTACTGTCTTTCCTTCCGAGACTTCTTATAGTCCATATGTGGCGTTGGTGATCATGTCTGTCCACTGTCTTCTGTCTGGTATGCTACTAATCATTTCTGATACCAGCGTTCCTCTATGCCATATAGTCAAACTGTCCAGTATCATCTCTTGGTCTCCCACTGCCTATCTTCCCCTCCAGTCATCCCTTTGAGGCGACATACTTCAGCTTTTCTCTTCACATGACAAGCCCAAAGAATGTGGATTTTCTTCTGATGTGAGTAACCATTCCTCTGTGTGAGTTAATTTCATTCAATTATCTTTATCGGTCTTTGTCTCCATCCGTGTGTTCTCATAATTCTTCTATGAAACCAAACCTCCGTAGCTTCAACATAATTCCTTGCGTGTCTACTAACTGTCCATGCTTCGCATCCGTACATCAGGATGGGATCAACATAGCGCTTAAGAATTCGTTTTCTAGTCTATATTGTCAAAGATATATTGCAGAGAATATTCATCTTGAGAAATGGTGACCGTGCTTTGGCTATTTTACATTTAACTTCCTTAAAACATCTTTCATGTGCTGTTATTAAAATGCACATATAATTAAATGCACTGACGTGTTTGAAATGTGCTCTATTCAGTTTGATGATCCGTTTGGGTACACAATTTTTCTTTGTAATAACCATTACTTCTATTTTTTTTAGTTATTCATACTGAGTCCTGTGTTCTTACTTTCCGTTGCAATTATATCTATAATTTCCCCGGGAAGGTTAACCCGGTCAACAAATGCCCGCAGAAGTCGGATGTGTCGGCCTAACGGTGCAAGAACGCAGCTCTGCTGTAAACAGGCACAACGCAATCACGTCCGGGAAAGAAAAAAATAACTCCGGATGAACGCAGAAGAAAATATCTATAATTTCTTGTAATTGCGATTCATTTTCAGCGACCAAAAACCATGTCATCAGCATAACGCACATTGTGTACATTATGAATACAATTTTGTCGAATTGCAGTAAAGCTGTGAAAATGTAAACAATATAAAATGACACAAAGTAGTGCAGCTTTACATAACAGAATTACGACACATTTACAGGACGTTGCAGCGATTAGCCTTCATCCGAAAAACAAGCACATTCACAAAACACAACACATAGTCAAGGAGATCGCCTGTGACTACATTAAAACGTGACGACATGACGACAAGAATAAAAAGATGAAAAAATGACAGCAATGAAGAGAAAATGAAAATTGGAAAATATATTCATACTTACCTCAGAATTCCGACCTGTGTATAGCTATTAATAGACAGCTCGGAATTCTGAGGAAAGTATGAACATTGATTCCAGTTTTCATTTTCTCTTCATTACTGTCATTTGTTTTTCATCTTTTTATTCATCTCGTCCTGTCGTCACGTTTTAATGTAGTCACGGGAGATCTCCTTGACTATGTGTTGTGTTTTGTGAATGTGTTTGTTTTCCGGATGAAGGCTAATCGCCGCAACGTCCTGTATGCGTCGTAATTCTGTTATGTAAAGCTGCACTACTTTGTGTCATATTGTATTTTTTTCATTTTGCCCACCAACTGATATTATTGGCATGAATGGATCTTAAACGTCTCGTGTGAATCTCGTTATAATTTCGCCGTAAAAATTGAACAGATCAGGTGATAATAACATCTGGTTTAACTGAGTCAGTGTCAAAGGATAATATATCGCCAGCTGTGATCTCCCAATTGGACAGAAGGACGATATATCGCCACACTATAGTCATCGTGTTATTTATTTTGTTGTGTGGTATCTTCCGCAATTTCAGTGCTCAGTGAAATTTACATTATGTTACTTGTTCATTTGACTGTGTACCGTGTTTCATCCAAACCTATTTTTTGTTTGGTGCTGCATCAGCTAATGTGTTCAACATTTCCTCATTGGTTGTCAATTGTTATGGCTGATCTTTGTTGCTAGTACATGTCTTTATTATTCTAAATTTTTACCATCAACGTTTGACATTTCCAACATTGTAATCATTTCTTTGTGTTTCCCCTTATCATATGCCTATAATAATCGAGCACAAATACAGATATCTGTTCATATTCAAACATTCTTTCTGTTAATATTATGTAGTTGTACACTGGGTAGTTTGTGCCTTTTACCTTCCACAAATTGGCACTGCTCGTCTCCAGTCTCTGGCTTTATGTTATTCCTTATTCTTCTTATTATAACTGCCATTAGTATTTTAGTTACATGACGTATTATACTAAGTGTATATTGTTCTCCACAATCTATTGCAGATAATTTGTTTGGCAGAGCTATGACAATAAGCTTCAAGATGTCATAAAGTATTTCCATCTTTTATAGATATTTGTCAACAGTTTTGTTAAACGAAACACGTCCAATACTTTTTTTAATGATCGGTGCCCATTTTATGAGAATGAATTGATATATATATATATATATATATGTGTGTGTGTGTGTGTGTGTGTGTGTGTGTGTGCTCGTATGTGCCTGTGTTTGCACTCATCCAAAGGGGAAGACAGAAACACATAGAGGCAGTGGCGAAATAGCCAGGGTGTTAAGTCTCCCAAGGGCAAGCGAGCCCTCTGGAACACTGATCAAGTGAACATAAGACAATATATTAAACATGTTAATGTCCTTAATAGTAGCTTTATCTGCCGCTAATCAGTATTAGTAGACCCAGTCCGCCACTGCATACACACACAACCCTCGAACATAGCAACCAGGCAGTCAATAAACAGACATATATCTATGCATATTTAACTCAATCACTGTTATTGCAAGTACCCAACAGAGCAACCAACTCACCTTCTATGCGAATATTACCAGCCAGCTACAGTCAGCAATCCACATGTCTACCATTCCGCCAACAGGGGCCTGTATCCTGCAGTAGTATAACCCTGACGGTCGTCCTACACGAAGGAAACACCGCGTTCTTATCTACGTCACGTGCTTCCCTATCTGGAATTGTCGGCCGGTGAGCAGTCTAATTTGTCTCCCTTGAGAAAATCCGACGGTTTCTTCTCTGTTCCTCGATGTCTACGTTTGTTTCGGAATTTATGTCATCCTCTTGTCTATCTGTTCCCATGACATGCCAGATTTGAACAAGCCTCTCTCCTCCCCATCACTACCACCTCTTGTTTATCCAGCCAGCAAGGCTTTAGAGTCAATAAAGCCCTGCGGAAAATAAAAATAACAAATCAACAGATATTGATAGGCACTCATAAAAGTAAAAGTAAGCAGTAGAGATAAGAGGGAATATATGACATTGTACACATCGAAATATATAGCCAAACCGGGACTCGAATCTGCCACCTCCAAATGAGGATAGCGCCTAAATGAAGGAACAATAGTACTTCGACGCTCGGCAAACTAGAACACCCCTAACAAGGTATTATTAGCCAGGTCTTTTATCAACGTTAAGTAACATGTAAGGAATAAAAACATAACTATTACTCATCCGTTTTAATAACACTACAGCTCTCAGAAATATATATTAACTAGGCACACGCCAATCAGATTATTTTCGTACGATACGATTCACTTTAACACAACAGATTGAAAGGTGAGACATGATTGGTTGTTTCCAATCATTATAAAGGTTCTCAGCGGGGTAGTGATCAAGCCGCCGCCTGGTTTGTTTTCACAGGTATTCATTCGGCTCATGAATACAATGTTTTCGGAGACCTCTGGATTACGTCGCGGAAGCTACAGACTTAGTGCTCTGTGCTATGCATTCGAGAAACCGCTCTCCTGAAAGAAATCCGTGCCATATGGGATAGAACCCGGTGCAATGAAGTATATCGTCTGTCTTCTGATCACTGTATTTGTAATCCCTTCTACAGCATTATAAATCGCATCAATTTATATTAACTAATCATAAGTTGCCGGTCTCTCTGGCTGAGGGGTTACAACACTTTCTCCGTAATCCCGTTTATCACGCAGAGTCTCGTAGCGGGAGAGAACTGGGAGCGGTTCGACCCCCGCTGGTGACTTGAGGGATACAGAGCCGGCCGCTCAGAAAGCAATGACAAACTACTGAGCGTAATCTTGCCAAGAAATCAACAGACAGCTGAAAGATGCTGCTGTTGACAGCGATGTCCTGTAAAAGGATATGCAAAAAAATAAAAAATCATAAGTTAAATATCACTCATATAAGCTAATCCGGTAGATTGTTGTTTTTTTTCCCCCCGCTGTTCTATATTCTATATATAATAGTCTTGTGTGATAATTTACAGCCTATCAGCGTTATGATGCTATAACCTAGTATATGTAAAGGCCTTGATTTCATACTCCCACGGTGATAAATGTACTTACTTTGGTGGTTTTTTATATTTTAAATCACTTGCAAAAGTAAACAAACAACTGGCATCGTATACTACACGCTCACATAAAAATGGTAGAGAACACAGCACGAACATAAGGATATAAATCTCACAATTACTCATTAGTACAACTGAATGAAAATGAAAGCAAGGCCCCTTTATACATGTCTAGACGCGTTTTGTGTATATGGTATTAGCCGCATATTTCTGTAGAACAATCTGCCCACGATAGGTGCTAGTGTCAATAACGCACGGTCTCAGGACAGTTTCTCGTACCCATTTTAGACTGGGTGAGCCTAGAAACCCAGGGCAATTTACCATAAACTCATTACGTGGAATGCGTCGAAAATGTTAGTTTACTTTAGCTATTGTATATGTGCAGCTCTTCAAACGTCGAACGCCTGTTGTGTGAATATATACATACGTCTCTTTCTAAACTACAGTTGGTAAAATCTTAACGGCCAGTCAGGTCAGAACAATAGAATCACCAGCCAGAATCAACAGTCAACATGTGAATGAAGAATCAGCAACTCGTCCAGGGAATGTGTCTTCCAAACACAGAAGTCGGCTTTGGTGACTTGTTTCCTGCAGGAGGTGTTTTGACACAAGCATAGAAAATAAACAGACTCCCGTGTGCTATCTCTGGCAACTGTAGCAGTACTACGTCCAACTGCGATACGTGTTTTGAACTAAATATCTTCTGTCCCAGTAAACTTACCTCCCTCTTTCCCAACCAATTTTTTAAAATCCCAACCCAATCAGACAGACAGACAGGCAGACATACAGACAGACAGACAGACAGACAGACAGACAGACAGACAGACAGACAGACAGACAGACAGACAGACACGAACGAACGAACGAACGAATGCACTTTATTTCCAAAGGGTAACAAATTGGGCACGCAGGCCCGTCTTACATTTGGCCCTTCCAATCACTCGTCTTTAGTTCATCAATAGTGCATGATACGTTAACATAGGAAAAAAAAAACATTGTCAAATGAATTTTGTAAACATAAACAATGCATATTATGAGACACATCCCCCACCCACCCACCCATACACCCCACCCCCCATACACCCCACCCCCCTCATACACCCCCAGACATACATATATGCCCCACCCACAACTTATCCCCTACCCATACATATCCCCAACCCACACACACACTCACATTCCCCCACCAATCCCATAACTCACACACATTCACCCACCCACATATCCTCACCACCCACACACCCTCAACCACCCAGCTAAACACACATCCAGCAAATATACATTGTCAGGGTCTTAAACCTGGCTCGTTATACCTAACACATGTGAGACAAGTACAAGTACATTACAATACATATGCAATACATTAATACACTTACAGACAACCCACAGCTTTACAGTCTATCTCACAAGATATACAAGGATTCGACTTTCGGGCACAGAACTACACAAAGCCTGTCTCTACCCACACGTCCAGTCCTGTCCGAGTAATCCAAGCCGTCTGTCTGTTTCTCGCACAGCGCTTTCCCTCTGTGGATTGGCTTTACGAGGACTGTGTGCGTCTTGCTTTGTCCTTGCCTGACAGCTGGCTATCACGTCAGCCAGCAACTCGCAGGCAGGTAACTAGTACTCGCCTGGCGGGCGTAACGATGTTACTGCATCCCGGTTGGGGACTATTCGCCTGGCAGGCGTAACGATGTTCCTGTATCTCGGTTGGAGACATTCTAGATTCTGACAACATCCCCACAACCATACACACATTTCCCCCGCCAATCCAATCATCTCGCACTTACCCACACACATCCGGCACCCACCCACACATCCAAAACCTATCCACATCAACCACCCACACAATCTCTCCCCACCCATCCACACATCCCTCACCCACCCACACATCCCTCACCCACCCACACACACCTTATCCATTCCCCAATCTATAAACACTCACCCACCCACACATCCTTCACCCACTCACCCACACACCCCCAACCACACATAACTTAAACCACATATCCCCACGCACACGCACACACACACCCACAACTCCACCCACACAACCTCTCCCCAACTATACGCACATCCCCTAACCACACATCCCCCATCCACCCACAACGTCTCCCACACACACACACCCCACCATGCACACATACATCCCCGTGAATGAGGGCAATCATTTGTAAATGGACTATAACACAGTATAACTCGGTATATTTAACAATAAGAACAAGACAAACAGCTGTCTTTGGTCATGTGATGCAAAGAGAGGCACAGGAAAACATCGTGACAACTGGAAATATCAAGTGGAAGTGAGGCAGGGGCAGACCAAGACAAATAATAATGGATGGATTGAGACGGTGGCATGGGGGAATATCATCAGCAGAGTTGATCCAGAACATCACAGACCAAGACCTGTGAAGATACATGAAGATGGCTAGGCACTTGATGACGATTATACATTCTTGTTTCTTGTGTTGCCTACTGTCAGGGTTAAGAGTTGCAGCGTCCATTATTTACATCTTTTGTAGAATTGCTCCGTGACGACGAAGAACATGGGAAGACGGAGAAGTCACCTGATTATTTGTATATGTGTATGCACATAGTTAGTTAGCCGGTCTCTCTGGCTGTGGGGTTACAACACTTTCTCCGTAATCCCGTTTGTCACGCAGTGTATCGTCGCGGGAGCCGAACTGGGAGCGGTTCGTTCCCCGCTGGTGACTTGCGGGACACTGAGCCGGCCGCTCAGAAAGCAATGGCAAACTACTGAGCGTAATCTTGCCAAGAAATCAACATACAGCTGAAAGATGGTGGTGTTGACAGCGAGGTCCTGTAAAGGATATGCTAAACATAGTTAGTTAGTTAGTTACATATCCCTTGAAGGATGTCGCAGTCAACCCCAGCATTTTGGGCTGTTTGTGATCTCTTGGTAAGTTTACGTTCAGTAGTTTGCCATTGCTTTCTGAACGACCGGCACCCATACCACTTAAAAAAAAATCCCAACTAAAACGGTCTGCTGCCAAATCTCCTGCAGCTGTGCTTCGCACGCGGTATGCGGGTTTACAAACTGCGTCCGTAACACCTTCACCACGGAGCTATGTGAATGCACATTAGGTGAAGTTTATTGCCACTGCTATTCTGTTAATTCACGGCTAGCAGTGTCTGCTTGCTTGCTTGCTTGCTTGCTTGCTTGCTTGCTTGTGTTCGCTGGCTGTGATCTCCAGCGTGAAGTCCTGTATGTCGGATGAAGACATCCTGTTGTCCATCAGTGTGATGTCATACAGGACCTGAGGTTTGCGTGAGTATCTGTTGTCCCATGTCTGACTTATTGGTGTGCAGACTGGTGGTTCCTCGCCGTGCAGGCACACACTCTCCGACTTCGGAGGAATCAAGGATCCTACTGACTTCAGCCAGGACCCCGAAGGGACCTGTTGCCCAGGACGCTCGACGAGGACGCGTCAATAGGTCTTGGCCAGTATAGAACCCAGCCCTGGTGCCTTGGAATGTGAGCGTGTGTGAATGTTCTATCGTATCGCGAATCCACTCTTGTTGTGGTCTTCCTTTTCTACATTTTTCTCCATATACATATTTATTAGACTTTCGTGTGTGCTTACATGTTCTCAATTTCATTTTACTCATTGTTGTTTGTCTTAATAACCAATCATCTTCAGTCATGAATTCCCACTGTATAGATCTGTTTCTTTTCCTTTCCTTCCAAACGACGGATAAATTGGCTGTGTCTGCACGGCTCGATGGGGTAAGGGTGTCTCATAAGGCAGACGTGGTCGGAGCACTTTGGGATCCTGTGTATAGTGCAGAAGAACAGGTGGATCATCAAAACTTGGAGAGAATGGTGCTGTAGGAAGTGATAAGAGGATCTAGCCGACACTGAGGACACAGAAAAAGCCTGGCGGACACATAATCAGACTGTTACTGGTACTATTAGTATTGGGACTCTTCGCTGGTTGTCTAAGATAAGGATGGAGTATGTATGAGAACATCCCGCTTGCTGTCATGTCGGTTCTTGACTCAACTCAAGTCAACTCAACTCCTTCAAACGAATATTTAATCCTCTTTGTAGCATGTAACTTTAAAAGCGGATGTGTGATGTGTGATTTTCAGCTGATTTGTTGAATATATAAAATTTCGTACCCGTATTTTGCAACAGGAAATATGCACAGTAAACAACAACCATAAAATACGGCTACGAGTTCACATAAACATACCTGTTTTCTGCATGCAGCATGACTTTTGAGTAGCGAGCTCCTTACTCACTGGTGGGACATAAATTAGTTAAGCGGGGTCAGGGGTTGAGATGATATAGTTCCAGTATTATTAATGTGTCTCGTGGGATCAGTCTGCCGTTTACTAGAATCATAATCAGATTACTAATACGCATATATCTTATTAGTTTATTAGTCTCCCCCCCCCCCCCATCCCCCATTTCTTCCCCTGGCAGATAAACGTGCTTTAATGTTAGTTTATCGAGAAAGAAATGCCAAATTACATTACAGTAATGAAGCAACTGCTTCCTTGTATGTTACTGAAGCCAGGAATGAAGGCAACGAAAAGAAGTACTTTCTTATCGTCATCATCATCAAGTGCCCTGCCAGCTGGCGTAGACACATATCTCTGTATTTGGTGTTCTGGATCAACTCTGCTGACAATATTCTTTCACACCACCGCCTCAGGCCATCCAACCCCATTCCATAGATATTAGAGGGTTTCAAATGAAAATCTTAAATGCTTTTATGTGTGCGATGAAAAGATGAAGAACATCTATATCAAATTTGCTATGTAATCACCATTACGTACAGTGCAAGTCCCACAGTGCCCATAAAGTGCTTGGATAGCTGTAGAAAAACATTCCCTTGATCACGTGTGTAACCACTCATGCACCACCTGCTGTACCTCTTCAACGGACCGAAAAGTCTTTTCTACAAATGACTCTTTGTGTTGTCCAAGCAGGTGGAAATCACTTCGAGCTAGGTCTGGTGAGTATGGGGGATGTAGTACACACTGAAAGTGGAGGTATTCGATGGTTTCAACCGTTGCACGGGCAGTATGGGGTCGAACATTGTCATGTTGCAACAGGACACCTTTAATCAGAAGTCCACGTCGTTTACATTTGATCGTGGGTCTTCCTACTTCACTCATACACGTGTTGGACTGACAGGCATGTATCACATCACCAGACCTTTATTCGCCGATGAATTTCTTTAGGTTTCATCCTTCACTGATCAAAAAATGGTTAACAAAAAAGCTGCTCTTCTTTAGTGCACGTCAAAAGGGGGCGGCCATTTTTAAACCATCCTCATGACGTTACCGTGTCCGTGTGCACAGTGATGTCACGTGTTTAACCCTCTTGACATCCTCAGCAACAATATTGACAGGTTACAAAACAATGGCATGGTTATTGTAATTTCTATCACAATGGCATGGTTGTTGTAATTTCTATCACACTTTTAATAGTTTCGTGTGAAGCCCTCTTGTTCTTTACACACGACAGAAACAAGGGCAAGACACCTGATAGAGAGCAATTTCCAAATACTATTATGCGGTGAAGGTTCTGAACAAGACAGGCCACTGATGATGATCAATGTTTTCGCTGAAAAAAAAACAACTAATAAACTGCATGCCAAATATACTGGAAGAAATTTTGAATGGGAGCTGGCGTGGTACTGGCTACTTCATCCTGTAAATTACTCATTATCATCACCCTGTGACATATTATGTGAAGAACATTATCTATTATACACTTATTTTATCTACTTACGCATCTCTAAGGTAATGAGTGTCGGACTTCAGTATGCTGTAGCGTAAGGTTTACATCCTCCAGACAGATTTCGTCGAATGAAGCGGAATACATATCCTTGTGGGTTTTCTTTCATAACAATGTTGATAGTGCAAAGGCCTTGCGGTCTACAGCTTGCGATCTTCAACTGCTGTGGGATGTGTTTAACTTGTACATTCGCTTATTCTAGAAAAATCCGTCTCAGACCTCAGTAACCTTGAGATCAGAGGGACGTGTGATACCAAACATGCCCAGCTCTATACTGGGATTCGAACCTAAGAACCCGAGGAACGACACGTCAACCTCCCAACCACTTCCACACTATAGTTAATCTGAAGGCATCCAGGGTCTGAGAAAGCCATTGGACATCTACCATAGTTTGACTACCAATGCTGTCATAGGAAAGTATATCCCTCATGATCCAGTTGCCTGTAATATCTGGTTGGATCACACATTTCTCTTTTAGCCTCTTCTAAATTACTGTCGTTTGATGCCAAGCCAACCATGTATATATATCTCTACCTTCTCTTTCCATACTACTGCCAGGTTTAATATTGCCAAAGTATTTCATGTCCCGAGACATGAAGTTGTGTATGCGCCAGTTTTATTCAGCGTGCAGATCTTGAAGAATGGCAATGTTTCTTCTTCTTGGTCGGTGATACTCTGTTTTGTAACATTTAATTTCAAAAAGGTCGATTTTTCTTGTTGGTTTTGTGACAATGTCCAGTACTCCACACCGCCACAGTATGTTCTGAGATATTTTACTTAAATTTGTTTGTTGCTGTTGCGACATAGGCTGTTGATACCTTCTACCCTCAGCATTACTAGAACATACTTATTAAATGAAAGGTATTTTTTTTTAAAATATACGTAGTAGCATGTTATTGGTTGTTTACCATTTACAAGGCAATTTTACGATCAGTAGTTTGCCATTTGCTTTTTGAACGGTAGATGTTCATACCATCGAAATCAACGCAAAGAGAGTTGCACGCCACCCCAACCCCCATAATAATAATAATAATAATAATAATAATAATAAAACAACAATCGCAATAATAATAATAATAATAACAACAATAATAATATCACTAACAATAATAATAATAGTACTTATCACAATGAGAATGCCAATACTATGTAATTAAATTAACGAACTACAGTGTAATTTGTGTCGTTTAATTTTATGTAGAAATGAAAGATTTTTACATTCCACAGGAAGTATTCAACATTTGGAGACCAACGTCAGAACCGCATAGCAACTCTGCTAGAATAATACAAGTGTCTTCTATGTTGTTATATCCCAACATAATCTGCTTACAACAGTCCTGAAGTGGTCATAAGTTTAATAGGATAGGTAAGGCATGTTTAACAGTTCAATTCCTACTAGGCAGACATCACATGATGTAATTCATCATCTCATCTTATTCCGCTTGTTTGTACCGTGCGGTATCAATATGAAGCATAAACAGTGGGAGAGCTTACTGAGGTTCCCATAGACTCTGCTATTCCCTCTGTCTATCGTTTAGGCGGCCGACCTTTTTTTCTGCTCCCATTTGGTCTGTACATCATTGCTTGTTGTTTCAAGCTTGCACCTCTTATAAACGTGACACCAAAATGTCTAAACATAGCTGTTGCAATATACTACCACTGCTGCTGGTGTTGTTGCTATTGCTACTACTACTACTTTTACTAGTATTAATACTATTTTTAATACTACTACTACTACTATTACTACTACAACAACTACTACTACTACTACTACTACTACTACTACTACTACTACTACTACTACTACTACTACTACTACTACAACAACTACTACTACTACTACTACTACTACTACTACTACTACTACTACTACTACTACTACTACAGCTACTACTACTGCTACTACTACTACTACTACTACTATCTTGTGTTTCTTCTCTGGTTTAAATCTCTCCAATTTATCACATCTTAATATCATTTGCTGTTAATCCCTCCTTCCCCTTTCATCGTTTCCATCTTCATCTTCATCCCTGTATTATAAACCTTCCATTCTATGTGATCGTTTTCTGCAATCACAGACTTTAATGTTTTTCCAGTTCCAGTTTGTCTTCGTCTGATTTAATTGTTCTACTCCGTGTGCTGCTCAAATGTATCCTCTTGTGTTGCATTTTAGAGGCTTGTCTTCCCAGTCATCCATGGTGAAACAGTTTTTAATATAACAGATGTTTTAATTTCGCATTTCATATTGTATTTAGGCAATACAAATTATCTATTTACTGATGTTTTGTTACAGTTAGGCAACACGCATTATCTGTTGGAGGTTAGCGTGGCTGAAAGATTTAACACGCTTAAATGTTCTCTTTTGATCTCAGAATAGTGTATTCGTTCTACGTGCCGATCAGTTGGACTTAAATGTTGACTTCACGTCCTTGACTTGTGGAAGTAAATTTAAAGTACCTCAGACATCGGAAACGGCTGGCCTAATGGCGAGGCACATTGGCAATAGGGACAGGTAATCCTACACGCAAAATCAATCCAATGCACTCACTTGAGCCGAGCTGAGTTGAGTCTAGAACCGACATCACAGCAACCGTAAGATTCTCTCACGTGCTCCGTCCTTATCTGCAACAACCAGCGAAGAATCCCAATACAAATGGTATCAATAGCAGTCTGACTATATATTCATATGGAATTTCCTCGGAGTATTTAGTGTCCACCAGATCTTGTGGTTACTCCCTGCAGCAACATTATCTTCAAGCCGTGATGATCTACCTGTTCTACCGGACTATACACCCAACTCCAAAGATCCCCCACCGCATCTGCATTATCATGCACCATTACCCTACCAAAAGGTGCACCCCCAGGCAATCTGTCAGTCTGATCGTTTCTCCGGCACACTAGCATGTTGCACTCACTAGTACTAGCAACTACTAGTACTAGGAGTAGCACGTTTATTGACTACGCTCTAGTTCAAGGCGAGCAATGCAAAAAAATAAAATAAATAAATAAATAGAAATACAAACAAACAACACACAAAACAATAAACAATGCAGATATTTACTGTTAGTTTTATATATTTACAAGACGTTGCAATCAACCCCAACATTTACTCGCTGTTTGTGATTTATTAGACAACGTCAGTTCAGTAGTTTTCAGTGCTTACTGAAGGGCCGGAGCCTCATAACATCGAAATCAGCGCAAAGCGGCCTGCTTCCAAATCTCCCGCAGCTGATTTTGAAACATCCCCCCCCCCCCCAACTCTAACAATTTCTAACAACTGTGCCAGGACAGTAGCCTTGAGGCCTACTCTCTGCGATTTCCACCTGCTGTAGAATATTAAACGTACACAAGTTCTGACGCGGGACCCTCTTCTTGTCACGCTTATCAGAGAAGGCTCTATACATATACGATCTTACTATTAACCATCATGAGATCAGGGGGAAGATATAATTAGACACCAGTGGTTCGCAGAAAATTTTCAAGACCTGTGCTGGGACCACACCCTGTACCTTCTGAGCCTCTGGTGGAAACCGAAACCTCTCAGCCACGGCTCCCTCTTAGAGAAGAATATACAATTCTCAGGATCCTTCGGTTGTACAAATGGTTTATCTATTATCCTTTCCAACTTGAGCCTCTGGTGGAAACCGAAACCTCTCAGCCACGGCTCCCTCTTAGAGAAGAATATACAATTCTCAGGATCCTTCGGTTGTACAAATGGTTTATCTATTATCCTTTCCAACTTGTTGCAGCCGTTATGGAGGAAAGACACATACCTACCGAACATACAACTGATCACATGTCACGGCCATGTGACTCGCACTACCCAATTGGAGCAGAGATGATTATGAATAATCTGAGGACAAAGGCCGAGGAGGAAGCTTATCGGGCAATGTGTGCGGAGTATGACAAAGAAAGGCCCAGGTTAGTGTCACACTCTCCGGAAAATGTATGTGCACTATGACAAAGACAGGACAAGGTTTGTGTCACACTCTCCAGACAATGTGTGTGCAGTTTGACAAAGAGAGGTCCAGGTAAGTTTCACACTCTCTGGACAATGTGTGTGCAGTGTGACAAAGAAAGGCCCAGATCAGTGTCACACTCTCCGGACAATGTGTGTGCAGTATGAAAATGAAAGGTCCAGGATAGTGTCATACTCTCAGGACAATGTGTGCGCAGGTTGACAAATAGAGGATCAGGTAAGTGTCTCACTCTCCGGACAATGCGTGTGCAGTGTGACAAAGGCATGGCCCAGGTAAGTGTCACACTCTCCGAACAATGTGTGTGCAGTATGACAAAGAAAGGCCCAGGTTTGTGTCACACTCTCCGGACAATGTGTGTGCAGTTTGACAAAGAGAGGTCCAGGTAAGTTTCACACTCTCTGGACAATGTGTGTGCAGTTTGACAAAGAGAGGCCCAGATCAGTGTCACACTCTCCGAACAATGTGTGTGCAGTATGACAAAGACAGGCCCAGGTTAGGGTCATACTCTCTCAGCAATGTGTGTGCACTTTGACAGAGAGAGGTCCAGGTTTTGTCACACTCTCCGGACAGTGTGTGTGTGCAGTATGACAAAGACAGACCCAGGTAAGTGTCACACTCTCTGAGTAATGTGTGTGCAGTAAGACAAGGAAAGGCTCAGGTAAGTGTCACACTGCCTGAGCAATGTGTGTGCAGTTTCAAAAAGACAGGCCCAGGTAAGTGTCACACTCTACGGGCAATGTGTGTGCAGTATGGCAAAGACAGACCCAGGTGAGTGTCACACTCTCCAGACAATGTTTATGCAGTTTGACAAAGACAGACCCAGGTGAGTGTCACATCCTCCGGACAATGTGTGTGCAGTATGACAAAGATAGGCCCAGGTAACTGTCATACTCTCCAAACAATGTGTGTGCAGTATGACAAACCCAGGTGAGTGTCACATTCTCCTGACAATGTGTGTGCAGTATGACAAAGATAGGCTCAGGTGAGTGTCACATTCTCCTGACAATGTGTGTGCAGTATGACAAAGATAGGCTCAGGTGAGTGTCGCATTCTCTGAGCAATGTGTGTGCAGTATGACAAAGACAGGCCATATTAGTGTCACACTCTCCGGACAATGTGTGTGCAGTATGACAAAGACAGGCCCAGGTAACTGTCATACTCTCCAAACAACGAGGTGTGCAGTATGACACACCCAGGTGAGTGTCGCATTCTCTGAGCAATGTGTGTGCAGTTTGACAGAGAAAGGCCGAGGCTGCGTGCCACACTCTCTTAGGGATTCCTGAAGGCTGATTCACTCTCTTTTCCACCCATCATTGTGTAAGTTCGGTCACTCGATTTACTAATTATCGTTCTGTTCTACCTAAGTTGCTCGATACTCACACTGGAATTTTGATAAATACAGTTTAATTTGGTGCACAAAGACAATAGTTCTTTTACACCTGGAGTATTTGCCCATTGCGGCTTCAGGCTTCTCACTATATCATTTACTTTACTTACTAATACTCAGCCGGTCTCCCTGCTGAAGGTGTTAGCGTCTTTCTCCGTAATCCCGTATATCCACGTGAGGAACACAGCTGTGCGAGATTCAGCATTGGTTACTTGCGGGTGTATGTGAGCCGGTCTGTCAGAAAGCAATGGCAAACTACTGAGCGTAATCTTGCCAATACATAAATATACAGCGGTAAAATGCTGATGTTGACAGCTATGCCTTGTACATAGGGCATGTGAAAAAAGGTCTAGGTATAGAAACAATTCCACGCATGAGGTAATTTAACACTTTCACTAGAGTATCTAAAGCAGTGTGAACAGACAATCTCGTGACTAAGTTAAGAAGCAGAGAATTGTTGAGAACAAAACACATTATCATCTCCTAAATGCCACCTATACCTCCTGGCTCTCAGGCCTACACAATTGATGGCGCCATCACATCACCGACCGAACCATAGTAAAAACTGCGTCAGGACACATTTATTTATTTATTTATTTCTAACTGCCAAAGGTTAACTAACGAGCGAAGAAAAACACCCGGGAAGGTTAACCCGGTCAACAAATGCCCGCAGAAAGTCGGATGTGTCAGCCAAAAGGCACAAGTATCGACAGCTCTGTTGTAGACTGGCACAACGCAATTACGTCTAAAACAACATTCCGGTCGAACGCAGAAGAAGAGTGAAGAAACAAAAAGAGAAACACCAGTGAAAAATTAGAAAGTTAAACCTGCAGGAAGATTGTTTAAAAAAAAAAGTATGGCACCTCATATTATATGTATTAAGTTGTGTTTGTGTGAGTATTCATATTTCTTCGTTATATTTGACTCCTTTCTGGGACACAGATATACCGGAATCTGTGCAAACCTGGGAAACCCCGTGTTCTCCGACACACCAGTAGATCCACCGTTCTACACCAGACCCCTCATAACGTACGGCCTGAATGGGTACCAGCGCCCTATCCAGCACCCGATGTACACAACAGCGAGGTAAGCTTTCGTTTCTTGCATTCACTCAACACGAAACCACATTTGTAGTAAGTCAGCCACCTTCACCTGGGACTATCAATGCCCTTCTTCAACTAATATGCTGATCACATTAAATAACAGGTACCTCAGAAGTAGGAGTGAATTCGCCTGATGCCGAGGGACACTAATAATCATTATTATGCGTGTGCCGATAAGGGTGAGCGGTTATGTTTCGCCTTTTCACGCGATCACCAGAGTCGTGGATCTGTTCCGTGTTCTTGTCTCGACCATACTACGCGAACAAGCCATCCAGATATTTACTTTTTTTCATTCCTCTTGTTCTTTTGCCCTCAGTCTTGCCAGTTATCACTAGTTTTTATTTCTTCTCATAACATCATGTTTCGTTTAATACACTGATAATAATTAAAGCTAATTCACACGCAACAATCAGCCCACAGCACTAGAAACAGTAGTACGTCTATGTACAACGCTTGAGTTTACGGCGTAAAAAATAATAATAATAACAATAATAATAATTATAAAAAAGATCCAATGAATACAAAATATAAATGGGAAGATAAGTGAAGGGGAAAAAAACACAATCACATACAAGCGAACGTTACGATCAGTCTGTATCGCCGAATCAACAACGAAATTCAGAAACTAGTAGAAAAATAAAATATTGCAATCACAAAAAAGTAATCCGCATTTGTCAACGAATAACATAAACACAAAATACTTTCAAAGCAATGTTTTCCCGTTGTGAATTTGAATAACGAAGACACGAACAATAAATTGCACGATTTATTGCCTGGCAAATTTAGCTACATCTCGCCAGACACATACTGCAGAAATCACACATCATAAATTAAAGAAATGTGATAAATCCTTCAAGGTGAAGTATACAACACACATATATTCGGTTACAAACAATATCATGGATAAGAAAGGGTAAATAATCGTATGAATAAGTATGGTTTTATTACCTGAAAAAGTTCTGTCCCTTCGTTGCTAGTACCAGATGGGCATATTTCTTTCCATTCATTCATTCAGTAGCATGTCCTTTGCATAACCTCAACCCCATAATAACCTTCCGGAAAACCTCTCGGTCATAAGCTACATGTCCCGCCTCCGATACATTCATCTGGAGATCGTCTGCCACAAACTGCACTCATCTTCTCTTTGACATTCCTCTTCCTCTGTTTCCAGGCATATGCCCCTTCATTATTGTTCTCTCCAAACTTTCATGACGTGTCAAGTGACCAACATACTTCAATGTTCTTTGTTTTATCGTCTTTAGTGCTAACCTTCTTCAATATTCAGATCTTGTCATATGGATTCATTTGTTCTTTTCTGTATCCAAGATATTCTTAGAACCTGTCTATAACATTCGTATTCCATTGCATTTATGCGCTGTTCAACGTGCTTAGTAAGTGTCCAGGTCTCGCAGGCGTATGTTGCAATGGTACCATTTATAAATGTTTTAGATTTCAAAACATGGTATGTCCTTTGCAGAAGTTTGTAATGAACCCCAGGTTGATTTTCTAGGCCAGTTGTACGCACAATAGCTTGGCTTTGCTTTTTACACGAGAAGTCGACTTGTATGTCTAATTGACCTGTGTTAGGAACGATCCCACTACCCTGCAATCAACTACACTGAACAGTAAAAGCTAGAGCGAATTTATTATTTCAGCCTCGATGACTGTTGTCTTTTGATTATCTAAGTTACATTTCTGGGCAGCATATTGGTTCTTTACTTCTGTTTTAATGTCTGTAGTCTAGTTTTCAGTTTCCCAATTTCTTTCTACGTTGATTTCCCGCCTATGTAAGAGTGTACTTCTTTTATGCATACCTCTTTCAGTGACTTTAAATCTGTCCTTTACTTTTTCTGATTATATTCTTTTTTATGTTATATTCTTTTTATTCTGATTATATTCTGATTATACTTACTTTCAAATACAGAAACTAACACATTGTTCTTCATGTCCCTTTAGCGCTGTCCTTGTTACGGCAACAGTTGTGTATTGAAATCATTATTCGTTAATCTTCTTTTTATTGTCCATGTCTTGTGGCGTTAGTGATCATGTCTGTTAGCCACCTTTTGTCTCTTCAGCTGCGAATCATTTCTGATATCCACATTCCTCCATGCCATGATGTCAAATTGCCCAGCATCTTCATCGTATATATACATTTGTACTAGTTTACAGTGAATATTAAACTACATTGCTGCACAAACAGAGGATTCTGATCACCAGAGGTACAACTTTTGAGGAATACATTGGTATTTTTACAGGTTTTACATACTAGGAGTGCTGACCCACTTCGGTGATATTTTCCCAGTGTCTGTCTACTGTTGCCTGTTATCGTATTGCATTGCAAGTCCTTTTGTGTACCAGCCTCTCCCTTAGAGTAAGGGACCATGCACCTCACACCACGTAACTAGCTCTTATTGTTCCACACGGAGGTCAGCATGACAGAATGGATAATAACACTCGGTTTTAAACATTCTATGTGCTAATCCCATGGTAGTAGGTTCAACACCTACACGCAAAGTTGGAGTAAAATGTTGACTTCTCGTCCTAGACTTGGGGACGTACATTACAAGTACCTCTGAAGTCGCAGTGGGTTAGCCTGATAGCTAGGGACGCAGATATTATGGAAAGCTTATTTACACGCAAAAGGCAGTAGTGACCTCAAAGTTGAAGCCCGTGTATAGACTACGCTTGTATTAAAAGCAAACGAACGTTAACAAAATGTTGCCACACCACTTTTTCAAACGGGATAGCCTTGTTTCCTTACTGGATCGGTATAATTTAGTCGTCCTTTAATAAACAGTCACACGTTTGCACAAACAACGTCAGTCACACGTTTGTATAAAGAACGTCTGTAAGAGATAACTCCTAGACATGTATGGCAACGTAGGGGACTTCTATCGATATGAAGGCGACATTATGTGTTGTTTCATTTGTGGCTAATATCTCTGGTTTACTTACAGCCGCATACGATGGTAGTAACATTGCACTCTCTGTGGCTGAATATATCCTGCAAATTATATTGTTCTAGCACATTTTATAAAACAACAATATGACATGACATAGGTGTTAGTGTGCTCACCTCTAAGGGCAGAGGTCGAGGTTCAACTCTAGCAGTGGTAGGATTATTTTATTTTCCGATCGCTACAGCTTTTGAGTTCACCAAACCAAATAAAAATATCTACCAGTTAATTTAAAAAAAGGAAAAGTTTGGAAAGGAAAAGTGACGAACAAAGGAATTGACCGACACACTTCATGTCGTTGCCTAGAAAATGTGAAGGCCCTAGGTCTATCTTTACCTTTACTTTTAAAATGTTATGATATAAATCTTTCTCATTTTATCTGTTCTGATGATCAATAGCAGGTGTTCTCAGACATCTCATTTCACATGGTTCGATCGTCTTGTTTTGGCCTTTCCTCAGAAACCATGGTTGAAGCTTGTTATGCAAAATTTGAACACAAATGAAACTAAGCATTGTTCCTTTGTTTCCTACCTTGAAGATGTAGTACTTGAATGGTAGTGTTAACTTGTCTGCTCTATACAAGACTTTAGGGCGGCAAGGAACAGAAGATAAGCTCAGCAGTTATCTTCAGCATCCGAGTCTCATGACACAACATGACATAAGACATGGATGACTAGATAAGGCATGAGATGGCATATTTCACAACACAAGTAAAGCCGGACATATGGTATGACTTGAAAATATAAGACATGACATTATATTACAAGACAAAATTCTGCATAAATTAATGTCACAAGATAAGATATCACGAGACAAGAAAGACATGATATGATAAGACGTGGAATGTCAAGTCAAGACATGCAATAACAAATGAATACAAAACATGGCATACCAAGACACGACAAGAGATGACGTGACTAGAAAAGGCATGATATGATGGCAAATTAAGACATAAGATGACATAACATGATATTACAAGACAGGACAAGAGATGACATGTAATGACAAGATAGGACAAGAGATGACAAGACAAGGCAAGAGAAGACACGACATGAGAGGAAACGTGAAGGCAAAACATAACATGCCAAGACGGGACAATAGATTAAATGATATGCCATGACAAGATAAGACAATGCATTACATGACAAGACACGATTCTATATATAGTACTATGACAAGACAATAAACAACGAGACAAGAAAATACATGATATAATAAGACATGGTATGCCAAGACAAGACATGAGACGACAAGCGGTGACATAAAAATACCTTCCCAAGACTAACTGAATGCAATTGCAAATGATCAAGCATATTGGAAACAGGCTCTAAGGCTCACATGTCCGGAGGTCATAAGGCACACGTGGCTAGCACAGTGATTCTCAACCGGTGGGGAATCCCCCCCCCCCCCAGGGGGGAATTTTAGGGTTTCCAGGGGGGGGGGGGGAAATGAAGACCATTTCAAGATCGCGTTAATACAAGAATATATTACTAATATTGTTTTTCCCTTCATACTTTACAGTTATGTACGTCTCATCCTTCTAAAACTCATTTTATAAAGTAAGTAGACCCACAAATCACGTTTTATGTGGATGTCTAGACTTGTTTTAGTATATGCTATTACATTTACCTTCCATTTTTACGTATATTGTGGGGGGATTTTTAGGTAGGAAATATGAAAGGGGGGAATGACTTTCTGAAAATATGGTGAAGGGGGGCACGGGCCAAATTTTTGATACGAAAGGAGGGTGACGTTCTGAAATTATGGTGAAGGGGGGGCACGGGCCAAAAAAGGTTGAGACCACTGGGCTAGCACGGCAAGTATTACGACAACCCACGTTAGTTATAGGAGCCGCGGTAACGTAGTCACTGGACTCTCGCTGTCCGCCTGACGGTCATGAGTTCGATCCGAAGCGGGGCTGATTCGAACTGTTTAAACTGACCTGGGCTCCCAGGTTGACCCAGCCTGAAATGGCTACCAAGAAATATCTTGGGAAGTAAATACGGCCGATGTGATGCTGACCACATCACGCACCAAACACCTCTGAATTCGGAGTGCTGATGGCGAGGGACACTGTTAATTGGGAAAGCAAACCCACACGCAAAATTCAGTCCAGCACTACTATAAATAGTGAATATGGACTACGCTTGAGTTCAAAGCGAGCGAGCGCAAAAAAAAACAAAAAACCGAGTGCAAATTGGTCTATAAAAATATGAGTTTAGCATCTTATAGCCAATGGGCATAATGCGTGTAAAAGGAACCATTTCTTTACTTGACCAGTACTGTCATGTATAGCTGAAACCGATGTCACGAGGCTGGGTCGTCTCCAGATCTGTAATGGTCAGAAACAGTGCAAGAAAGTAACTACCAAGTATGCAATAGATCAGAATTATTGTTGGTGTGTACATTAAAGGCTATCCGTCGACACTTCCCACATGTAACCCACGAAGTCTGGCTAACAAGTCAGCGTGTCCATAACCACTGCTATGAGGCTGAGTCGACCTGTCTTGTGATGGTCAGAAACAAAGCGAGCTTATCACTACTATAGATACAATAGAGTGGGGACAATTCTGTGTGTTGTTGTATGGACTAATTGCTATGCCAGGATAGTTTTTAAATGTATACTTTAAAGGATTGCTCAAATGTCATTATGTTCATTGTGTTTGACTTTTGAAGCTCGGAGCTTGGACGGCAACCTAAGCTGGGAACTCCCCCCGAGAAGTTTTTCCCGAAGGATGCCAGTTTCAGTCTTTCTTTCGGCGCGGCGGGAAACTACCATGACACACACTTCACCACCGAGTTGGACAAGACGCCTCTTAGTGGTTAACTGGCTGTAGATTCCAGTGTTCTTGTGACAACAGACGCTGTATTACTGTCTGTCACACAAACACACGCATACATACACACAAGTACACACACCCACACATACACATACAAGTAAACACACACAAGTACCCACACACTAGTACACACACACACACACACACACATATATATATATATATATATATATATATATATATATATATATATATATATATATATATATATATACACACATACATACATCCATCATGTGCCATGCCGATAAGAGTCGGCGGTCATGTTTTGCCATCTCACTCGATCACCAGACTCGTGGATCAGCTCTGTGTTCCAGTCTCGACCATGCCACGTTGCCAAGCCATCCAGCTATTTACTTCTCGGTCTTCCCCCTGGTCTCTTCCCTTTGATCTTGCCAGTTGTCACCAAGTTTTCCAATTCATTTCTTCTCATAACACGCCCAAAAATTTTGACCGTCTACGTCTAATGACTCGAATCAGTTTACGATCTTCATTTGTTTCTTGTAGGACTTTTTCATTGGATTTTCTGTCTGTCCATGATATTTTTTGCATTTTCCTCAGAAACCACATTTCCACAGCCATTAGATGTTTTTCAGCTTCTCTGCTCATTGTCCACGCTTCACATCCATATAAAAGTACAGGTTCTATGTTGCACTTCAACACTCTATTTCTCGTTTCAATTGATATCTTTTTATTGGTCAGTATGTTTTTCATCTTGCACAAGGCTACCTTCGCAATGGCAATTCTTGTTCTCTTCAAGGCATCTCCCATCAGATGTTATGACTGTTCCGAGATAGCTGTACCGATTCACTTGTTTAAGAATATGCCCATTTACCTTTATAGTACATTGTGGTATTTCTTCCTTCCTAGTGATGACCATAATCTGTGTCTTCTTACAATTCAATTCTAACCCTAGTTGTTCACTGTGTGTAACAATCGCATCTACTAAATTTTGCAGGTCCTGTTCATTGTCTGTAATCAAGACTGTATCATTTGCATATATAATGTCATTGATGTATCGTCCCCCAATGTTGATTCCTTCCATATCTTCTATATTTCTGAAAATATTTTCACTGTACAGGAAACAAAGATGTGGAGGCATTATACACCCTTGTCTCACGCTTCTCTTAATAGGTTGATATTGATCTACTTCATTATCAACTCTTATGGCAGCTTGTTGTTTCCAATATATGTTGTTTACAAGTCTAAGGTCTTTTCCATCAATTTGTAGATCTTCAAGCATCCTTATCATATCGAAATGTCTCACTTTATCGAAAACTTTTGTGTAGTCAATAAAGCAGAGGAGTAGATCTTTGTTTAATTCTATAGAACGCTCAATTACTGTTCTCAGTATGTACACACCGTTTACTGTACCCTTGCCTTCTACAAACCCACATTGTTCTTCCCCTATTTCAGGTTGTATTTTCTTCCTAACTCTTTGCATGATAATTCTTAGCAAAATCTTCGTGATGTGACTCTTTATACTAAATGTTCGATGTTGATCACACACACGCACACACACACACACACACACACACACACACACACGCACGCACGCACGCACACACACACGTTTCACTCCCTTCTGAGCCAGCCTTTCCAGACATGGTTACTTCTGTCTGTTCAGGTGCGCTCTCTACCCGATCTTAGAGGGGCCTTTATGCACCACCTTTATCATAAAATAACTCTCCACTCAGAGGGGTATCGGCAGCTAATCTACCGGTCTGTTCACTGGTCCGCATGACTGCGTGCATGCCCTTGGCAGAAAACCCTTGGTATGCTTGCAATCTCCGCCTTGTCAAGAAACGCTAGCCATTTCACCTTGAGGGTGCGCTCGCACGGATACATACAGATGCGCGCGTGCGCTCAAAGTGGAGTGGCTAGCATTACGCCCATATACATGCATACACACGCACACATTGTTGGCGTAATATATCCCATCATGACGTGTAACCATCCACTTCGATGGTGTAAATCAGCTCGCTGTGTTTTATGTTCAGCGAAGATGTTTACACTCATGTCGAAATGTATGCATACATTTTAGTGTTACACTTCAATTACAATAAAATATTGATGTAAAGATCCCAGAAAGAATGGATATCGATTTTACCGAATAATTAAGAATCTTTACAACCGATTCACTCTTTTTAAGATTAAAAAAATGTAATAGTCGCATATTATGTTTATCGTACAGCACTTGTTTTAGATGGTGTGCATTAGACTTGGTTTGTTTCGTTTTAAGCCTGCCTCAAGTTATCTTGCAGTCAAGTTGTATACAAACATATCTATAGCTGTGATCATATCTATAATTGTAACTATATATATTAAATATTGTGACTATATATACAGTATTAAACAATGTTACGGTCCTTAAATGTTTTGTTAATTGTTTTTTAAATCGAGTCAAAGGAGAAGAAATCGATATCATTGAACCTGGGTGTATCCCATAAGGATTGGTTTTTGTTCAACAGAGCGGCATGTTGAAATAATTACAAAGAGCACGACATCCGCATCTCCAGCGACGATGAAAACAGGCATGTCAGAAAACATGTGCACGTGTGAACCGAATGGTGAAGTGCGAATACGAACCCACGCCCGCGATACAGGCGGTTTGTGCACTTCACCACAGAGATTCTTCTTCTTCTTCTCCTTAGTCTTGTTCTTCCTCTTTTTCGTCTGTCTCCGTTCTCTTTTACTCCCCTTCATTCTACTTCTCACCTTCCTTCTCCTTCTCCCCCATCTCCTCCTCCTTCTTCTTCCCCTTCCCCTTCCTACTCCTTCTCCTTCTCCCCCTTCTCCTTCTTCTAATCGTTTCCTTCTCCTCTTTCTCCTTCTTCTAATCCTTTCCTTCTCCACGTTCTCCTCCTCCTCTTCCTTCTCCCCTTCCTTCTTCTAATCTATCTCCTCCTCACTCTCCTTCTCTTCCTTTTCCTTCTCCTTCTCTGTCTCCTCTTCCTCCTCCTCTTCCTCCTTCTTCTCCTCTATCTCCTCCTTTTCCTTCTCCTCTTTTTCCTTCGTCTCCTTCTCCTTCTCCTGATCCTTTTCCTCCTCCAGTTGCTTCTTCTTCTTCTTCTTCTACTTCTTCTTCTTCTTCTTCTTCTTCTTCTTCTTCTTCTTCTTCTTCTTCTTCTTCTTCTTCTTCTTCTTCTTCGATCACCTTTAGACGTTTGTACAAATGAGTTCAAAGAAATCAGTAGTCAACTTAACCTTGCTGACATCTCCATAGAGTTTGTTTTTAAATGGAGTAGCTGAAGACTAGAATAGTTGTCTATGTTCTGCATATGTTGGACGCTGCAGTAGCATATGCGTAGCTGTCATTTTTTCCCGTGCTACAGTTCCCCGGTTCTATATCCATATTTCTACAATTTTATGTTTGATTGTATGCTCTTGTCGTTCGATTTCATTAGCATAAAACGTTCAAATCACTTTATTTGTTATCTCTCGATGAATTGGACGCCTTTCATATTTCAGGTGTCATCTTTTCGCATTCCGTCTCTTCTGAAAACACCAGCAGCCTTTGATAAGCATTTCTTCTCACATGATAGCTCTCTGGTTAGGACGATTACAGGGGTCAGGTTTGGCATTGATAGAAACATCGTGTTGGAAGAGTAGAATGTGCATGGAGCTGGAAAGCACTTAACAAGTCACCTAGATAGTGTCCTCCACTGTCTAAGCGGGAGAGAACATAGCCATGCTGCCCATGACAGACAAGCAAACACACGCACAAACACACACACTCATTCACACAAAACGAGCAAACATTGAAGTCTACCATAATTAAAGAAACGTAGCTACAGTTGTTCACTCTCAGCCACAAACACACGGAGCGCAAACAGTCCAGGCCATATTAATACATGAAGTCCCACCGCAGCAGGCAATTCTCTCTCTCTCTCTCTCTCTCTCTCTCTCTCTCTCTCTCTCTCTCTCTCTCTCTCTCTCTCTCTCTCTCTATTTCTTGCACTTTTGCTCTTTGTCTATCTCTTTTCTTTTCCTGTCTGTCTCTCTTTTCCCATCTCTCATCTCTCTCCCTCTGTCTCATTCTCTCTCTCCCTCTCTCTCTCTCTCTCTCTCTCTCTCTTACACACGCATTCATACTTACACCAACGCTTACATCAATATAAGACAACAAACATGTCTACCGTAATATTGAAAGCCAGTTCTATAAGTGAAGCTATAATCTCCACCCGTTTTCCGCCAATCTCTCTTTTTTCAAAAGCCCTGTTGCTTTCCCTCATTCTCTTCCTCTCCTTTGTCCTGTCTCTACTCTCTCTTTCTCGTCCTCCTTCGTTCTCCATTCCCTTCTCCGCTCCTATTCCCTCCTCTGTCCCTCTCACTATGCCTTTTTCTCTCTTTCGACCCATCTCTTCCTCTCTCCTTTTCTATCCCGCTCTTTCTTCCCCCTTCCTCCACCTCATCCCACTCTTATTCCATCTCTCCCTATATCTCTGCCTTTTTTGTCTCTGCTATCCCCCATCTCTCAGAGTTAAGTCCAGAACTTACAACCAGATGTGACTCTATATGTATATGCTTTGTGTGCATATGTTTTAATTTGTATGTTATATGTGTGCTTGTGTCTAACGCACTATGACATCTAGTATTTAAGCCAATGTAAAGACAACGGTTTTAATTGTACAACTGGGAAGTCTTTGATAATCTTGTCGTCTGTTTCTCCCAATCTCGTTAACACACAGAAATACCTACATATATACTCAAAAATACAAGCATTCTTATTGAAGACTGAGACCAAGGCAATGCAATGGGAACTACATGATATTCGTTCCATCCTCTGCCATGCTCTCTCTTTATAACGTAAAGCAATCCCTTTAATGCGGACGTACCAGTCCTTCTCCGGCTCTCCCATAACGACCGCCATATGCAAATCGGTTGATTCGCTGTGTTTGGGAATTACTCATTAAAATTATCGGCCGTGGTGTAGCGTCAGTAGTGTGGACGTTAAAACGAGACCATTATAGAAGGCGGTGATTCTACGATCGCTAAAAATGGATCAGTCAATCACAAGTTTGTTCCTGGTTGTTCACATTCTATCATTCATTCTAAGAATTTGTTGATTAAGACCATTATAAACATTTACTTAAACTTCTTCGTCAGCCCGCTGTAAAACTCTTTACAAAAATCTATAACATGGGCAAGACATCTGCCAATTTGCCATCCTCTTTCTTCATAATAAGACGTTCATTTGGATATCATAACTGGCCAGAACGGGGAATCAATTTTCCATGAATAGAAATGGAGCCACTGATGACCTCAGACTGAGCCTCTTGCATGTTGGGACTCAGAGCAATTTCTGCGCAGTCGCAGTCGGAGAGACAGCTACTTGTTTAGTTAGCTTCTTTATGAAATAAGCAAGTTGTTATTTTGACCGATGGCCGTGATTTAGAGCTAAACAATGAGGCAACTTGATTCGATCGTCCCGTCTTCAGCCATATTTGGCTGTGTTTGCATTCTGTAGACGAGCTGCAGACAATACATTTACTCCCTTGAAAGTTTTTTTTTTTTACATTAAAAAAAAAACATAGTTAGTTCGATGTCTCTAAAAGATGAAAAAATAAATCCCATCACTTATTAGCTTTCTTGTGATTTACTAGGCAAAAGCTTTCTATGCTCTCTATACGGGCGACGCTTCGTATCTTCTAAATCAACGCAAATTGGCCTTCTTCCAAATCTTCCGCAGCTAATATTGAACCTTCGACTTTATATGGCAGGGAAATTTGAGCGTGTCTCACTATCACATATGCCACAACGACAGTTGCTTTCTATTTACTGTTGTAACATGCAGTTCTAGAAGTCAACAACTCGTGTTTATGTCTTACAACTACACTTAACATATACATCTAATCACATGGTAAATAGTGGCCTTCACATCTACTAGATCACTGTATAATGAAAAGACTGTGCCATTTTCATTCACAACCTTGATTTTCCATATAATTTCCAGACCATTTTTTAAATTGTCATTAACATCTCACTAGGCCAGTTGACAGAACAGCCGCACTAATTGGGGGAAAATCTAGAAATTACTGATTTAATTGACCCGAACTAATGTGTTTAGTAAGTAAGAGCACTAATTACTACACAACTACGTCCCGAATGGGTGCCCGATACGTCCGGATTTAACAATGAAGATGTGTTTTTTTATCAGTAAAAATGGAGTTAATGCTGGTGAAAATGTGAAGCTATTCGATACTGATAGTCTATCGCACTGCATGCATCGCATTGGATTACACACGCACAAGCACACACATGCAGTAAGGCAGGCACACACACACACACACACACACACACACACACACACTCACACCCACAGACATATATAACATTACAGTCAGATACAACTTTACAGATAGACATAACATTTCAGACAGCCATGACATGACATGACATGACAGACAGACAGACAGACAGACAGACAGACAGACAGACAGACAGACAGACAGACAAGACAAGACAGACAGACATGACATGACAGACAGACAGACAGACAGGCAGACAGACAGACAAGACAGAATGACATGACAGACAGACAGACAGACAGGCAGACAGACAGACAGACAGACAGACAAGACAGACAGACATGACATGACAGACAGACAGACAGACAGACAGACAGACAGACAGACAGACAGACAGACAGACAGACAGACAGACAGACATGACATGACAGACAGGCAGACAGACAGACAAGACAGATAGACAGACTAAGATAAAATAAGGTGAGATAAGATAAGATAAAATAAGATAACGTCACGTATTAACTAACATTACAGACAGGCATATATACATAATTGCGTACATAGACACGCACAATCACACGTACATGCACACGAACATGCACATTTAAATGCACTCTTCCATTCACATGTACAATCACATGTACATACATAAGTACGCAACAAGTACACATTCACACACACAGGCATACATACCACTCAATTTAAACAAAACTTCCGCCTCCAAGATCAAATAATCACTGCCACGACACGACTCGAACATATCTCCTCTGCACCGTCAAGAAAAAGTGCTAGTCACTGAGCAGCTGCGATCCGGAATCATGTTATCCTTTTTTATTTCACATCATCATCTAGATCATCATCATCTTCCACATTTGCTGTCAAGCTTCGTCGGGAGGTATGATTGTCGATTTAGCGCCCGATGGGTTGCACTGGATAGTGTCATTTCGTGTGTTTGGAGAATGTCTTTAATGTCGTCAATCCATGTACTTCTCGGGCGTCCTCTTGCTCTTCTAGCAGATGTTGGGTCTTGTTCTTTTATGTAGGACCTGTGCTGGTAGTGGATGGTGTTGCATTCTATCAAGATGATCAAACCATTTGATCTTTTTCTTTAAATACATGTGGCGCAAGGTGTTGATCCCACTGTCTGTCTGATAGCAGCTCTTATCAAGCACCTCATCTCACAGGTTTTGATCTTTCGTAAATGTCATTTGGATAATGTCCAAGTTTCACAAAAACAGACAAATTGCGGAGATTAGCTTCGATTACCACTTAATAATGTATACACCAGAAATGGTGACGCCGATGATGAAATATAAAATTACTCTTAACCTAATCAAACTGTCCACAATTGACTAATACCTTGCAGCCTTGATAGACGATAGATTGTCAAATGGACTTATACCTCTCAATATCACGAAGACCGGGCTGCATTTAGAGGCAATGTGTTGCCCATGCAGCATGATTATTCTCTCTGCCTGCCTAGTTTACTTCAGAGGAAAAGTAACACCAATACATCAGGAACAAGACAAGCAGCAAAAGCTGCCGGATCAACAAAGACATACGGACAATTATAAAGTAATTTTCTTTGCATGCATACTCATGTCTGTTGTGAACATAAGATAAAATAATTTTATTAGGGAATTTCTCGCTGGAGTATTAATATTCTTTTAGTCTCTGTTACGATATGAACAATGCTTACCTACAGTGGTACCATAACTAGTTTGTTATTGAGTGATAAAATGATAATATAACTAGTTAGTTAGTGACAAAATGATAAGATAACTAGTTAGTTAGTGATAAAATTAAAAGATAACTATTTAGTTAGTGATAAAATAATAATATAACTAATTACAGATAAAATGATAAAATAACTAGTTAGTTAGTGATACAATGATAAAATAACTTGTTAGTGATAAAATGATAAAATAACTGATTAGTGATAAAATGATAAAATAACTAGTTAGTTAGTGATAAAATGATAAAATTACTAGTTAGTTAATGATAAAATGATGAAATTAGTTAGAAATAAAATGATAAAATAACAAGATGGTTAGTGATTTTGTGATATAAATATCTTGTGTCCTTACATATTTTCTGGAGTGGAGTCTTTTGTCACCACGCCTTATAAGGTAATGCGCTAGACTTAGTCTGTGTGGCAAAATAATTTAAAATAGCCCTTGTTTAAACGTGAGCTCAATGATTGGTCGAGTACCCGGCCAAGACATTACCGCTTATCTTTTCAGGGCGTTAGTAGACACTTACCATCTATAACTTTCGAAAGACAAGTCGCCTCCCGATTGGGAGGGCAGTTCAGCCCAAAATTTCCCTCTCTGTGGCCTAGGTATGTTTACAAACTATTATGAAAGTGTTACGATGTCTTTTGATAAAGTACATGTACCATTGTGTTTATATATGAATTGTGAAACAGTTAGATCAACAATTGAGTTGAATGATGGTCTGAGTGGATGCTTGCTATTGAACAGACTGATTTGTCTCACTACCGATTTTCCTATGCTTACAGTTTCAATTCTTATGTGTAACTTAATATATGCGTTGCGAAGCTATCTCACTATCAATGCATATAAATCTGCAACTGTTCTATATGCTGTGGAGTGTTGGCTCTTGTTGCATTTCATGAACTGTTTCTCTATGCGGAAGAATAGTACTATTAACGCATATCATGGACATATGTTCATGCTGAAGAAATAGATTCACTAACCTGTAACTTGAGCTGTCGTGCCATTACGGTACCTCTCCTTGTTTACATCTTTGTGACCACACAGCATGTGTGATTGTCATGTAATCCTTTCATAAATGTGCAAGGGAAATATCATGTTGATGAGTATAATCTCAAAGAAGGGGAAAGGAAAGCACCATATGGATATATGTTCAGGTGTCTGGCAGGACGTGCCTTCCGTTCGCAATGCACCATTGTTGTCGGTGCCTGGGCGAATATTTATGTTCAGGAATTTGCCAACAACGTTTATAGTGCTTGCCATACTGCAGAAGCTATTCCTGACATCATGACACTTCTTATGCTTGCAGCATTTGGTGAGTTGTAGAACAGCGTTCACAGAACCCCCTGCTTCTATAGTCAGTTTGGAAGAGGACTATATGTTCTGGTCTTATGGTTTGAGAAATGGGAGGAATATCCCATGAATGGCCCTGCATTATTATTAGTATTATATGAGGAATTCACATGTTTTCTCTGTTATTAGTTTATATATTATGTTCGTGATTGTTACTTTTACTGCTGGAGCAGACATTTAATGTTACCCTAATGGGGCCATGATGATGATGATGATGATGATGATGATGATGATGATGATGATGATGATGATGATGATGATTAAAAGTCTTGTGTACGTCCGTACAACAAGAACAGAATGTCGACTGGTATGGTCATTGGCCTTGGGCCTAATGCTGTTTGCAACTAAGGAAATGAGACGATGAATTCTGGACATGAGGCCGATGTCTCAGAGATTCATGTCATGTTAGGATAAGTGTATTATCAAGATGTGTGGATGGTTAGGGTGTATCTAACTCATCAGAAATCCCAGTATCAACCTCGAAAAAAGAATACTCAGTGAGGAGATACCCTACTCACTTTTGGAGTTAGATTAAACTCCACAATAAGAGAAGAGGGATGGGAAAAATGGAAACACCCTCCTTTCTCCTTCCCCCTTGATTTCTTTTATTTATGTTGTGATAAGGATACCACGACATGGATTTTGTTATTAAAAGTTGGATTGTGTTCTTTTGTCATCTCCCAGCTCTGGAGAGGCAGGTGGTGGTTTGGACGTTAGCACAGAACAGGAACTTGGATTATCATGCTGTTTCTGATGCTTACCTTAACCATACCGTGTGGACCTAAAGGGAAATGTTACCGCCGCACTTATTAGCTGATTCTGCCAGCAAAAGAGGTGTAACAAGATAATTATCAAAATGCTGTTGATACATTCCGACTCCTGTTGGGATACTCCAGGACAGCCTTCCTTATTCCTTCCGGGAGGTACCGCCTGACGCACCATCAAGCAGCCGATTCAGGAAACGCAGGGAAAATCCAGGTTCATCTAACATGCATCATTATGGATTCACCGACAGCCTGGCAAGTTCCCAGTTTCACTGGCAAAAAGCCTTACACTTCGACACAAATAAGATGCAGGCAGGTTCAACACCAGGTCCTAATTATGATCACCCTTGGAAAGATGATATGAAGGAATCTTGTGGAGTCAATGTTTACACACATGCAGCAGTAGGAATCCTCCTATCAATGATGCAATCAATGTTCTCTAACACTATGTCGAAGTTAACATGTGATCGAGTGGGAATGGACACCTACACATAGACACAGTTACTATAAGGAGTGAACTGCTTTTCCCCTTGTGTCTGTGGTAAATCTCCATGATCACCTCGCCTCTTAAGAAGGTTGAGTGAGAATGACAATTCATCCCATCTGCGATCCCCTAGATAACTTAGCAAATATTCTCATACATTAAAACTCCACATCCCACAGATATAATGATCAAATAACTAAGTTGTGTTATTGGTTATACATACACCTTGCCAAGAAACACTTATTCCCTACTTGATCTATTCCTTCACCTCACTTTACACCTTCACGAGTATAAGATTTCTAATTGGTATCTAGTTAGTACTTTTATTTACCATATGGCCACGAATAGACCTGCTTCTAGGAATATCCGATGGATTCAACCAAGGTATTGTTTTTGTTTTTTTTATGTTGTTGTTATTGTAGTTGACACAATTACGCCTGGGCTTTCGACCTTCGGCGAGCGCGCTGGCAAAGTTGACAGCGAACTGCACTGGTAATCACGAGTACGGTCGGTGTTCGAATCCTGGGCTCATCGTTTGGGAATAGACTGGCCACCTATCCTTCATTGCTGGGCCTGCAAAATGTGATCATAGACCCATAGCAGGAAACTTATTTGAGGAAATTTATTAGCGGGCGAGTTAGCGAGGTTGACAGAGAAATGCGCTGATCATTGATGAGCATGGTCGGGTGCGGTTTGACGCCTGGTCTCATCGCCTGTGAAAGTGAGGAAAAGATTAGCCGCCTTCTCCTTCGTGCATCCAGGCCTACAAAATGTTAGGACGCTAACTCATCACAAATCCATGGCTAGAAACTGCTGCAGGACAATTTCTGTTTCAGGACCTTGGGACCAATTATATGTAGTGTGCATGTGCTCATTAGTCGTTGTCCTGTTTCATATAAAGCACTTCTTCCATCTGGCAATGGTGGAAGCAACAATATTCTGGGATCTGCAAGAGCTTTACACTCAAAAATGTAGCAACAGTAGTCGTGTGGTCTGTTGGAGTCTCTTCAAGTGTAGAGTACGTCGGTAAAACAAAGCAAAGTAGGTTTAGGTCCGTTTCCCACCTTCATGCATATTGGGTATAAGGCTTCATGCATATTGGGTATATGGCTTCATGCATATTGGGTATATGGCTTCATGCATATTGGGTATATGGTGCTAGCCGTATATTGTTGTAGATCATAGTCAGTATCACAGAGTCACCTTTGCCTCCTTAGAAAATTTCTCATACTTTGTGTAGGTTCTGTCGACCTGGGAGTTATCGTCCTGGTAATTTTAAAACAAAACTTAGTTCCGCCTCATTGTGGATTCAAACACATGACCACGGGGTGGGCAGGCAAACTACCACAGTCTCCACATGTTATGTGATATTGACCATGCATCTCCCTGTCAGTTGATTATTATTCCTGTAGTCAGGCGGCGAAACCTGTGTATGTGGTGGGGTGGGCATGTAGGAATACCGTGCACAGATGTAATCATACAAGAAACACATTGGTGTGGAGAATGAAAGCAAGTTGTCAGTTGTGAATGTATTTCCTTTATCTGTCTCCTCCCCTCATAATTAGATTTGCAAACACACAAAAATGTTTTTAAAGG